>PVKH010002129.1:0-28021 GCA_004027955.1 Chaetophractus vellerosus
TTCTTCCTTTCCAATTTGGATGCCCTTTATATCTATTTCTTGCCTCAGTGCTCAAGCAAGTACTTCTAGCACAATGTTAAGTAAGAGTGGTGACAGTGGGCATCCTTGTCTTGTGCCTGATCTCAGAGGGAAGGCACTTATGATTTCCCCATTGAAGATGATGTTAGCTTTGGGTTTTTCATATATACATTTTATCATGTTCAGAAAGTTTTCTTCTATTCCTATCTTTTGGAGTGTTTTTATCAGTAAAGGTGCTTTATTTGTCAAGTGCTTCTTCTGCATTTATAGAGATGACCATGTGATTTTATTCTTTCAATCTGTTTATGTGGTGTATTACATTGATTGATTTTCTTATGTTGAACCATCCTTGCATACCCGGGATGAAACGCACTTGGTCATGGTGTAAAATGCTTTTGATATATTGTTGAATGCAGTTAGCAAGTATTTTGTTGAGGATTTTAGCATCCAGGTTCTTCAGAGAAATTGGTCTGTAATTTTCCTTTCTTGTGGTATCTTTCTTTGGCTGTGGTATTAGGGTAATATTGGCATCATAGAATGAGTTAGGCAATGTTCCTTCTGTTTCTAATTTTCTGGAAGAGCTTAAGGAGGATTGGTGTTACTTCTTTCTGGAATGTTTGGTAGAATTCAGCTGTGAAGACTTCCGGTCCTGGGCTCTTCTTAGTTGGGAGGTTTTTGATGACTGAGTCTATCTCTTTACTTGTAATTGGACTGTTGAGTTCATTGATTTGTTCTTTCATCAGTGTAGGCTGCTTGTGAGTTTCTAGGAATTTGTCCATTTCCTCTAAATTATCATTTTTGTTAGCATATAATTTTTCAAAGTGTCCTCTTATGATATTCTTTATTTCCATGGGGTCAGTAGTGATATCTCTTCCTTCATTCCTTATTTTGCATATTTGCATCTGCTCTCTCTTTTTCTTTGTTAGTCTGGCTAAGGGTTTGTTAATTTCATTGATCTTCTTAAAGAACCAGCTTTTGGTTTTGTTTTTTCTAGTGCTTTCTTATTTTCTATTTCATTTAGCTCTGCTTTGATCTTTGTTATTTCTTTCTTTCTGCTTACTTTAGGGTTTGTTTTTTGTTGTTTTTCCAATCCTTTCAGGTATGCAGTTAATTCTTCAATTTTAGCTCTTTCTTCATTTTTAATATATGCATTTAGAGCTATAAATTTCCCTCTCAGTACTGCTTTGGTTGCATCTCATAGGTTTTGTTATGTTGTCCTGTCATTTTCATTCGATTTGAAGTAGTTACTAATTTCGTTTGCGATTTGCTCCTTGACCAACTGTTTGTCCAAGAGTGTGTTGTTTAATTTCCATATCTTCATGCCTAATCTAGTTCTCTGGCCCTTAGTGATTTCTAATTTCATTCCATTGTGGTCAGAGAAATTACTTTGTATAATCCAAATCATTCTGAACTCATTGAGAGTTGTTCTGTGGCCTAGCTTGTGGTCTATCTTGGAGTATGATCCATGCACACCTGAGAAGAGTGTATATTCCTCTGTATTAGGATATAGCGTTCTGTATATGTCTATTGTGTCCATGTCCTCGAATGTATTATTCAGGTTCTTTGTTTCTTTACTCAATCTCCGTCTAAATGTTCTCTCTAATGGTGATAATGGTGTATGAAAGCTCCCCCATTATAATTATAGATGCATTAATTTCTCCACTTAGTTTTTCCAGTGTTTGCCTCATGTATTTTGAGGCACCCTGATTAGGTGCATAAATGTTTATGATTGCTCTTTCTTCATGAGAGATTACCTCTTTTACTAATATATAGTGTTCATCTTTATCTTTTATGATTGCTTTGCATTTAAAGTCTATTTTGTCTGATATTAGGATAGCTACCCCTGTCCTTTTTGGTTGTTATTTGCTTGTAAAATTGTTTTCCAGCCATTCACTTTCAGCCTCCTTGAATCCCTGGGTCTAAGGTGGGTCACTTGTAAAAAACATATAGATGGGTCATATTTCTTTATCCATTCTGCTAATCTGTATCTCTTGACTGGTGAGTTTAATCCGTTTACATTCAGTGTTATTACTCTCAATTAATTTCTTACATCCGCCATATTTTCCTTGCATTTATGTATGCCCTATGTAGTTTTTGTTTCTCTTATGTCATTTTAATTGTTCTTACACTCTCCTCCAACTCTCTCTCTCCTGTCTTTTCCTTTCAACCTTTAAATCTTCTTTTAGTATTTCTTGAAGTGCAGGTTTCTTATTGGCATATTCCCTTAATTTCTGTTTATCTGTGAATATTTTGAACTATCCATCATTTATGAATGCCAGCTTTGCTGGATAGAGAATTCGTGGCTGGAAGCTTTTCTTTTAGTACCTAGACTATGTCATATCACTGTCTTCTTACCTCCATGGTTTCAGCTGAGAAATCAGCACTTAATCTTATTGTGCTTCCCTTATATGTGATGGTTCTTTTTTCTCTTGCTGCCTTGAGTATTTTCTCTTTGTCTTGAGCATTGGACATTTTGACAAGTATATGTCTTGGGGTTGGCCTGTTGAGATTTATACTGTTTGGCGTGCACTGTGATTCCTGGATATGTAAATCCATCTCCCTCATTAGGGTTGAGAAGTTTTAAGCCATTATTTCCTTCAAAACTCCTTCTGTTCCCTTTCCCTTCTCTTCTCCCTCTGGGATGCCTATAATGCTTATATTTGTACATTTTTTTGTTATTGGTTAAATCCCTGAGTCCCTGCTGGATTTTTTCTATCTTTTTATCCTTTTCTACTATATGTTTGATTTCAGATGTAGTGTCTTACACATCACTAATTCTTTTATCTGTCTGTTCAAATCTGCTGTTATGGGTATCTGTCGTCTTTTTTATTTCTTGAATTATGCTATTTATCAACATCATATCCGTTATCTTTTTATGCATGTTTATTTCTTCAGTATGTGCTCCTAGTGTCTTCTTAATATCCTCAATCTCTTCCTTCATTTTATTAAGTTTGTCCATGATATTTGTTTGGAATGCTTTGATTAGTTCTTCTATGTTCTGTGTTTCTTTCTGGTTTGTGGTTTGTTCTTTGGAATGGTCCATGTCTTCCAGTTTCTCAATATGGTGTGTAATTTTTTGTTGCCCTCTGGTCATCATTTTATCTTGATGGGTTTATTCAGTTGGTTAGCTTCTCTTTCTGCTCTAGAGTTTTATTTAGCTTGTAGTTCTGTGTGTGTGTTAAGTTTTCTCATTGATACTTTCTTCCTCTTGTTGTATTTCCTTGCTTTTTTCTATGTTCCCTTGAAGGATGCAGATTAGGGCCAGAGCAATCAAAAGCAGTAAGAAAGGAAAAGGATAAGAGTACTATTGATAAAAGTTGGAAGAGGGGCCATATCAGACTTAGTAAATTCAATGTTTAACTCATGTAGACAGTGTAGAGTAATAGGGGAAGAAAATTGGAGTGCCTACAATGGAATGGGGAGTCAAATAAAGAAAAATATATAGAATATTTTATAAGGCCAGAATGATGAGGAGAGAGAAAACTAATAAAGAAAAGGCTGAAAGAAAAAAGCTAATACAAAAAAAAAAAGAAAGAAAAGAGAACAGAATAGACAAGATAGAAGTTAACAAGGGTGAAGTTGAGAGCAAATGAAAAAGGGTGGAATGTAAGAACCACAACAGAAAGCTGAAGGTAGAATGATGAAGGAAGGAGAAGAGATAGTGTTGGTAGACACAATCAGTATACACAGAGAATGGAAAGTCAAGGGTGAAGAAGAGCAGCAAAGAAGAAAAAGGCTACCAGCACCTAATTTTAAGAAAGACGAGATGAGAGAGTAGAGGTAAGAAGCACAGAAGCATGCAGTCAAAGGAAGAACAGCATTCCTTTTGGGCCCTTGTGGAGCCCCCCAGCCTGTGTTCTCTAATCAATTGCCCTGCAGCCTTCTCTCTGCAGGCTTTGAGGCAAAATTTAGCGTTTAAAGCAGCTAGTCAATAAGTTTCTCTCAATCTTTTCTTTGATGATATAAGGGTCCTTAAAGAACTCCTCTTTTAGCCCACCCCCTCCCGTGAGGGGACCCCAAATAGGCTTGTAGAGGCTTATCTATTACTTCCCATTCCCTCACCCCACCCCCCCAGGGGAGCTGAGACTGTTTACTCAGTATGGAGCTGTAAAATTGCTGGCCCCGCCCTTTGTCCCTTTGCTGAATCTAACATCCGTGTCACAGTTAGGTATATTAGGTTAATTAGCATTGCACAGCAGATTTGCCTCTCCCCTCAGCCCAGCACCACTTCCAGCTGGCTGCTTCACTCCCGAAAACTGCTAGGGGTTCCTGGCGGCCAAACCCACAGAAGGGAAACCCCTTTCTACCCTTTGCTAGAACCTTCCCACTCTTGGACTTTATTCCCGCCCTCACTGGTCTACTGGCGTCTATTTGGACTTCCCAGCCCCCCGCCCAGAGAACAGGGTTTAGCCCCCTGTGATTCCAGGTGGAGAGCAAAGAACTCATAATTTTATGCTGAGCAGTCCACCTCACAGTCCAGTTGCCTCCACACCAATGCCCCTGAGACCTCCGTCCCCTGGGCTCCCAGAAAAGACCACCTTGGCAAGCTCCCGTCCCCAATCAGCCGACCTCTGCTTGAGAGTGGTGAGTGCCTACCTAAACCGATGCCATCTTGCTGAAACTCTAGCTTAAAATCTTTAAACTAGTTATACCACTTTATTATATGTTGAGTATGCCAGAGTAAGGTTTTTTAAGAAATATTAAGACTATGAAAGTTTATGACTCATTTGCCTTTTTGAAAGAACCACTAAAGGATGTAGCTAAGAAGGAAAACAATGAGTCCAGATTTAAAAATGAGGTTTAAAAAGAAAACCAGTAACCAACAATTTGTTCAAGTGTGTTGTGTTATTTTCTTATTGCTTCTGTAACAAATCACAACAAATTTAATGGCCTAAATATAATATAATAAAAATTCATTACCTTACATTTTGGAGGTCCAAAGTCCAAAATCATTCTCACTGAACTAAAATCATTGTGTTGGCAATGGCTGGTTCTTTGGAGCTGCTCTAGGAGGAAACCTGTTGCAGTGTCTTTCAAGTTGTGATCCCTTTCTCCATCTTCAAAGCCAACTGCAGACCATCTTCAAATTGCCCTCTTCTCTGACCTCTGCTTCCATCGTCACATCTCTTTGCCTGACTTTCTTGTCTCCCCCTTTCCCTTATAACATAACAACAAAACAGACACAAGAAGAAATAGAAACTCTTAACAGTCCATCTAAAAACATTGAATCTATGATTAAAGAGAAAAAAATTATCCAATTCCTTTTGGGGAACCAAGATGACCTGGAAAACAAAACCTATCAAGGACACCACAAGAAAGGAAAATTACCAGCTAATATTTCTCATGAACTTAGATGCAAAAATACCTTGGATACAATATTAGCAGTTTTAATCAAAAGATATACAGATAAAATAATACATCAATCATAAATTGGTTTTACTCTAGGAATATATGGTTGGTTGAAAATTTGAAGTTCAAACAACATAATTCACCCTATGAGCAAAATAAATGGGAAAATTCATTTTATCATCTCAATAGTTGCAGAAAAGTCATTTGATATAATTTAATATCCATTCATAGAAAAACTTATACCAATCTAGGAATAAAATAACACTTTCTTAATCTCATTAAGGTTATCTACAAAAACACATGAAACATATTTAATAGTAACTTTTAAGAGACTTCACCAAAGAGAAGTAATGAGACAAGGAAGGCCATTAGTTTTGCTATTTTGCAGCATCATGCTGATGATACTAGTAGTGCAATAAAACAATAAAAAGAGTAGACATAGAAATTAGGAAAAAATAAATAGAAATTTCATTTCTGCAGATATTATTATGAACATAGAAAATCCACCATAAAGAATGTACAGATAAATTATTAGAATTACTGAGTGAATTTATCAAGATTACACATATTACATATATATAGACATGGACAATTAGAAAATAAAACTTCAAAAAGAAATACCATTTATAATTCTATAAATTAGCTCTAAGAATAAATCAAGAAAAAATTTGCAAGGCCTTAGCATTGAGAACTACAATGTATTAACAAGAGGAAACCATAAAAACCCCACATCTACACAAATGTAATGATATATCAATTTAAGATTGAAATACTCAATGAAATAAAGTTGTCAGTCTCTCTAAAATGATTTATTGATTTATAACAATATCAATTAAAAACTCGGCTGCGTTTCTTGTTCAAAATTTTCAAGTTGAATCTAAAATGTATATGGTTGTACAAATAACCAAGAATAGTCAAATAATCTTGAAGAAAAACAAAGCTGTGCAACAAACTTGTGTGTGTCAAAATTTATTATAAAACTATATGAGGAATTTGTGGCAAGAATAGGCAAATAGGAAAATGAAGCAGAAAAGAATTCAGAAGTAGATGCACACATATTTTGTCACATAAACCGTGATAACTGTGTCACGGTAGTGCAGGAAAAAATACAGAATTTTCAATAAATTATGCTGAATTAAATATCTATATGACAAAAATGTGCCCTAACCTCTATTCCATACCATACATAGAAATGAATTTGAGATGGATTGTAGATCTAATAATACTAATAAAATAATGACGATTTTAGGAGATTATATATGATTATATTTATAACTTTGGTGTAGGAAAAGTTTTCTTAAATGTACAGAGCCCTGACCATAAAGAAAATAATTGGTAAATTAGTCTACATCGAAATGAAGACATTCTGCTCATCAAAGCTAACTTTAGGAGAGCGAGAATCAAATCGACAAAACTGAATTTCTAGCAGTCACTAAAAAGCTGTGGACAATCTAATTTAAAAATTAAAAAAAGGACTTATAGAGGCATTTTACAAAAGCTATCCAATTTTCTAGTAAACATAAGAAAATGTGCTTTACCTCATTAGGTATTAGGGAAAATGCAAATTGAAATTACACTGTGATGCTATCACTCACTTATCAGAATGACTGTAATTGAAAACAAAAACAAAAATAACTCTTTAATACCAAAGCTTATACACTGATGGTGTAAAGGAATTACCACATTCCTTTTGGAAATCTGTACTATAGTGTCCAGTAAAACCCGACAATTGCTCAGAATATGACCCAACTGTTCCACCGCCAATTTATCCCCAAAGAATGCCATTCATGTATTCACGAAAAGATACATGCAAAGATATCTATAGTTGCGATGTCTATGTGAGTCCAAATTGGAAACAAGCCAAATGTTGATCAATATCAGAACGGACAAATAACTTTTGGTATAGTCGTGCAATGTAACACAATATAGCAATGGAAATAAACAAATTATTGCTATATCCAATAGCATGAGCAAAAGAAGCCAGACACAAATGAATACATACTGCATGATTCCACTTACATAAATTGCAAACAAAACCCAAAAGGTTCTCATAATTTGTCTTCTGTTTCTTTAATTTCTAATTTCTTAAGCTACCATTACTAAATCATCTGTATTCTGATTCGAATAGCCCTGGTTTATTTTTTAAATTATCTTGCAACCAAATGATATGTTATTTTGATGCATATTATTTAAGCTCCGTAGAGCTAATTATTTTTGGTTTGGTTTTATGTATACAGTCTGAGAAACTTCTCTTTTCATAGCTGGGTGTAACCCATTTTATAATTGTTTATAGATGTATTTAAAGTTACAGGTGAAGAAATAGTTACTTTTAGTGGTAATCATTTGGAGAGGGTTTGAGGGGGAATTCTCTGTTGCTAGACTATTCTATTTCTTGATCAGGTGGTAATCAAATTTATCAAGATATGCACTTAATATTGTGCGCTTTTCTGAACATGTATTTTGCATCAATAAACATTTTTAAACTTTTAAAAAATAAAGTTAATGTGCTTTAATGAGACAAAACGAAAATCCAAAGATTTAAGAAACTCCTCTAAGATTTAAGAAACTCTGTATCATCATGAGTATCTGATAGGTGATATTAATATTCTAAATAAAAACATGTATGAACCTAACCTATAAGCAGAAAAAAAAAACAAATTGGTTTAGCAAAAGAGGAAATAGGAAACATCAAAATGATTATAAGGAATAACAAAGGGTACAGATAATGACATCATGGAAAGGGATATATTTTTAAGGAAGAAAAAAAAATCACAAAACATAGGAAAAATTATAGTGCAGTCTGATGTCATTAAAATTACAGTCTTCTATAAGAAAAAAAATGTTGCCATAACCAAAGTTAGTTAAAGGAAATGTGACCAGTAAGGAAAATATATTTAAATTCATAGATAAAATATAATGTTCACAATTTTTGGTGGAAGTTTAAATTAGTAAAAAAAGTAAAGAACAAATTTTAATATCTATTAAAATAAAGATGATTCAGGAATTCCAATTTAAAGAAAAAAATATGTATATACAAAACTGTGGCACATATGTGCAAAAATGTTTATTTACCATATTACTTGTAAATGTGGAAAATAAATTCTAAATTTTTTTCAAAAGTACAATGATTACATAAAATGTTGTTAAACATTATGTAGTTCTTGATATTCAGATAAAATGAACATTTATTTCAATAGTTATATTATAGGACAGATATGAGTACAGTATATGTCCATAGTGATCATATTTATATAAAATTTATATAAATTTTATATAAAAATAAACACACTCAAGGTGATTTATTTGCAAATGAAAATGTTATGGAGGAGTTTTTAAAAAATCAGTCAGATAAATTGGGATATTTAGGTGGATGCAAGCATTGGGAAAGTGATTTGGAGGGATCATATGGAAGATCAACTCCTGGCTGGGAACGAGTACTGAGTAAGGGGAGTGAACATGTCACGCTAGAACAGAAGTACAGAGGCCCTAGACAGGTACACCCAGAAGAGTGTGTTTATGCTCACCTATCTTGAATAAGCATTGAGTTGGAGGAGGGGAGAGGAGTTGGAGTTAGGTCTGTGCATTCTGAGGAATGGAATAATCATCCTTTCACCTATTTGTTTATTCAGTCAAAATGCATTTATTAAGGAAGTGCTATCCGCTCTCCGAGCTGCTCTCAGGTCTTGCAGGAAAGTTTCATTCTGTCTCAATGAAATGTAATGAATCCTCTCATTACAGCAAGTAGAAATTGCTGCAGTCGCACACAAGAGCCCATTGTGGGTCTTGGGGAAGTTCTCACTTCTAGAGGATTCTTGAAAGATGAGTTAAATGGGAAGAGAAGAAGGCAACTGCAGACCACTACGTATAACGGCATGGATGATGGAAAACCATATAAGCCTTTCCAGACAGGGGATGACACAATGAATTGCTATTTTAGGAAGAGAATTCGGCACTGTATGGGAAAGGGGAGAGAATTTAGGAATAAAAATGGTATATAAGGATGAGATTTTTATGGCTACTCAGATTTGAGAAGTGATGATGACTCTGAATCTTCACAGCTGGGAAAAGGCACTTGCCGACCTTCCAAGAGATATGCAGTCGGCAGGTAGAAAATAGAGAAACTAATGAAGGGTCTTCTTCTGCCCATGGATTTCAGGAACACTTCATTGAAGCTGATTCCCCTTTTACTCGGGATGCCATTTGGACTAATAAGCATCACAAACTCTACTTAACTTCATACCATGGCCATGGTTGTGAAGGGGAAGGGTATTTATGGAACTGGAAGTTATTGTCCTTCATTATAGCCATTACTGATGGACTCTTAAGGAGGAAATTTCCCTTGACAGCAGATGTTGAAATGAAAATTTCTATGCAATCCTGGAGAAATATCAGCACATGAAGGACATGGAGAAAAGATACTGATTGTTACACTGAATGGTCTGGCTCCAGTCAGCTCCTAACACACGTAGACAGTTTCAAATATAATCACTTTTTCTACTCTTAGAGTATCATAATACAAAGCTCATCTGTGGCCTTTTGGGTAGCAGTCATATTTGAACTCCCAAGATTTTTAAAAATGAAAAAGAAAAAGCTAACTACTTTGACAACTAGAACTATGATTTAAAACAGGTGAGGGAATTATCAGCTTAAGTTAGGAAAAAAAGATCAGATGGGGAACTAGGTGCTGAGTCAATAATTTCTCCTGTTTGGGGGAGTCAGATGGTCTCGCTGAGAATTTGTTGGTCACTTGTTTATGTGAGAGGTATATTACTTATTCTGCCTGAAGTCAAAGAGCTCAGAAGAGATTTTGTCAAGATCTAGATATTTTGTTGATATTGATATTCATGCTCTCAGAATTGCTTTAAAAAGTATTTTTTAATGATTGAAGTGATGAATGCACAACTATATAATTATATGTAATTATAGCAAATACCACTGATTTTACACCTTGGAAGAATTGTATATTTTATTAAAATGTATCAACAAAATTGATTTTTAAAAAAGTATTTATTGTTCATGCTCCACATTAGAGTTTGAAAAGCATTGAGCACAGACCTAGAGCATTGTAAGTTTTGTTTGTTGTGAAGTGTCTGAATTTTACTTTTAGTTTACAAAGATCATTTATTTATTTGAGCAACAGGTTGATGTGACCTGATTTAAGATTACTCTGGTTGTGTGAAGAGTAGCACTTTAAGGGGAGGGTAAAATGGGGGTGGAGGAGGAGAAGAGGGACAAAAGCTTGGGGTCCATTGATGAGGCCCAGGTGGGAGAGAGTCAGAGCTTCAAGTTGCTCTCAGTCTCAATCTGGAAGGTAGGGGTAACAATATTACTGCCTGGAGTGTATGTATACAAATAGATCATACTGCAAGAACCTATACATCCCATCCTCAAAATCAAACCATTGCTATCTTTTTGTGGTTTTCGAAAGAGAATTAATTGATGGATATATATTCTTTTCTTGCATTTGTATGTGTGTGTGTGTGTGTATGTATTTAACTGTGGCACTTACTTTCTGTGCTACTGAGAATTTTTACACAGTGAAAGAGAACCACCATCTAGGCAATCAGGAAGACCATTGAAAATGATTGAACAGTCTCAAAATGACTTAACAAGAAGTAATGATTAAATCCTTAAATAGTAATGAGGAAATTGTATCTGCAAATACAAATGAAGAATCAACATAGATGGATAAAAAGATCTAATTGGAAGTCTGACATTACAAAAAAGTTATTAAAATTAGATAAAAAAGCAATAGATGGGATAAAATCTTGGCTGAGCAGAAAGCAAATTAGGGAACTGGATAATGATAGCAAGCATTTACCCAGAAGAGATTGCAGACGATAAAAAACATGACAACTACAAAAAAGAAGGCAAGAGGCACTGAGTATTAAGTTAGAGGAATCTATGCAATCCCATAATAGTTCCAGAATGAAAGAATGAACTAGCAGAGAGGCAATTTTCAATACAATAGTGGCTGAGAATTTTCTACAATTGGAAGACATGGGTCTGCAGATGGAAAATTCACTCTGAGCACTGAACAATTAAAAAAAAGCATCTCATTTAGAGACATTCTAGTAAAACTGAAGAATATTGAGTCTAATTTTCCACAAATGAGAAGAAACTGGACCAAGAAAATGTGTCTGGCTAGCATCCCCTGGTGTGGGCAGCACCGGTTGTCCCATAGAAAGCTCTTTCCTAACCAGTCAGTAATGGACTTTGCATTGAGCTGCAAATTGCCCTCACCTCTGCCCTAGGGATGCTTCTTGAATATGCATAAGAATGTTTGCAACACAGTTGTTCAAGTGTAGGGACAGTCTGGCAGACTCAGGAGCAGGTGGGCATACTTGGCGGGATTAAACACAACCCCCTGGTAGATAAAGGCACTGCCAGTATATCCCTTCTGTTGTCCGGAGCATGTGTAAACATTCAGTGGAGACAATCTGACTCTGGTGGGCATGTTTTATGGCCTCTGACTCAATTCCTGGGGTTGTAGCTGACCCTGGCAGGGAAGGAGCAGGGTTCCTCCACTGCAGCAGCACAGAACACAGAGAAGGGTGCTGTGCAGAGAACATCTGCCTGCACTGGGCATGAATTGAGACTTTCTGGCTATGGGAACTGACTCCCACAGTGAAGCTGCCCCTTCTTGATGTGAGTAAAACATCTTTCCTGTAGACCCCAACCCCTGTATCAGAGTGGACTGCCATCTCTTTAGGTGTCTCTCCTTTTGACGGACAGTTCAGAGTAGCACA
This sequence comes from Chaetophractus vellerosus, assembly GCA_004027955.1. Classification (NCBI taxonomy): domain Eukaryota; kingdom Metazoa; phylum Chordata; class Mammalia; order Cingulata; family Chlamyphoridae; genus Chaetophractus; species Chaetophractus vellerosus. Next base: position 12,117 of record PVKH010002129.1, read on the forward strand.
AAAATGAGAAACGAGTAGAATGCCCATCAAGAGTAGAAAGGATAAATAATTTATGGTATATTTAAGCAATGGAATACTACATAGCAGGGAACTGTGAATAACATGCACCTTTGTGCATCAACCTGGCTCACTCTTAGAAATCTAAGCAAGAAGCAGAAGATAGCACATAGAATCATGACATTTTCATAAATTACAGAAAGAAGCAAAATGAAATGATATATGCCTTTGGGATACATAGGTTCATAATAGCATTATCTGACATCTCAAAAAAAAAGGGGGTAGTGACATAATAACCCAACAGCAAATTTCCAGTAGTTAGGAAATGTTTAAATAGCCGGTTTTTATTTATGCAATGTAATATTATAGAGCATTAATGTAAATTAATTAATGTATAAACATAAGTTGCTAAAATATAATTTTGAGTGAATAAATCATGATATGAAACATGATGCACTGTATGATGACATTTAGGTAAATGAAGTCACAAATTGCTTCATCTTGTTTAGAGATACACACACACACACACAATAGTAAAAACACACACATTAAATGCGTGCCTGCGTTCATGATATAGGTGTGTCCGGGGTGGGAGGGCTGACTTAGTGTAGGGGATGGGGAGCATTTTGGATGGTGGGTAGGTGGGTGTTTTTATATTCTCATTGGCCTTCCCTGATTTCTTAAAAATGCACATGTATGTCTGATTAGCCGACTTAAAGAGCACAGGTCCACTTGTCTGCAGGATCTTTCCTCAGCTCTGCTTCTGTGCTAAATTACTCATGACCAGTCCTTTCACCCCAGTAGCTGTCAGAGTCCCCAACTTCTACAAAGAAATTATAAAACCATTTCTTAAGGCCCTTCTAATACTGACGACCTGTAATCCAAAATACAGTTTCCCACTTCACTGTGTTTTCAGGAGCATGCCGTTGGCCATTCTGCTCTGGTAGGCTGGCCGATACTCCAGATAATGCTAAGAGACTTTCCAGTTCTAAAATGATTCCAGTTTGACACATCAAAATTGCTTTTTACCTTTCACTGAACTTGGGAACTCTAGGTACAGGTCTTTGCTCATTAGGATTATTGCTGATGTTCCTAGGAGGGAGGGTTGAATGCAAGGAAATAACACCTGTAGTTTAGGACAAGAGACGCCACTTTATATAAAACATTTCCCTCAAGATAACTATGGACCCACAAATGGATCAAAACTTCACATCGAAGCTTGGAGCAGCATAGGTGCTCTTGGCCCTTACTTAACTCTGAGGCCATCACTCAAATGGCAAGAGTTTTAGATGCGGCTGGGTCTGGAATCAGAGTGTCACAGCTTCTAGCTGTGTGACTCAACCTCTTTCAGTGTCAGCACCCAACCTCTTGGAGTTATGGCATGAAATACATGTAGCTAGAACATCTAACATAGCTCCTGGCACATAAAATATGTCACAAAATGGTAGCTAGTATTATTTAGCTCTGCTCTCACTTAAATGACTAGCATAATTTTATTAGTAATAATAGTAATACTTATTTTTTGATGTTTTATACATGCTTTCATAAGCATTAACTTGCTATACATTCACGTACAGGTGAATATGCAGTGTTCTTGAAACAACTCCGGGTTACTGCTCCATTTTTATCAAAGCCATGATATTTCAACAGACTTAACAGTGTATAAATCATGCACATAGTCCTTGAATGTTTTGCATAAAGGACCTCAAAGCAATCAGCTTTGGAGTGTGCATAGTTCATAGTGCTCCTCACAGTATATGCAAAGTAATCAGGAAATCCATATTACTTTCTTCCACTAACAATTTAGATTTGAGATCACTGTATAAATACAATCACTCTTTATGCAAAGACCATTAAACCTTAAAATTAATAACAATAGTACCTTGCCTTTTAATACGGTTATAAAACTTCAGAAAGTATTTTTAGATGCATTCTCTGACCAGTAAATGGGAATCAAAACCAACGTGCAGAAAAGGAAGATTACCTCTGAAAGGATGTTCTCTTTTTATATAAATGACTTAGAAATGTGTATTTCCAAGTTGTCTTTTTCAGCAGTACCCTAGGATCTCAATAAGTGTAGGAAAGCGGTGTGGTGTCTTTGAAAACATTGACTACTGAGTTGGCTAAAGGTGAATACATGCCTAGTCTCTGCTCTTCAAGAACTGTGTGACCTTGGACAAGCTACTTCACTTCCCTGAGCTGCATTTCCCTATCTGTTTATGGGGGATAGTACTATACCATCCTAAGAGGTGTTAAAAAGGTGAAATTACACTCTGTACGGAATCATGCCAATGATGTTATATCACTGTTAAAAAAACAGTGAATCATTCTTATTTTAATCCCTCATCCTTTGACCGGATTGGGATTTTTTTGGTTTGGATGTCTGTAGCAGTTTGGCAGTTTGATGTAATTATGAATTCCAAAAATAGATATTGGATTATGCTTGTAAACTGGTCTGCTAATCTGGACATGATTAATTTATAATTAGCGAGTTAACTGGTCCACGTCAATAGGGCATTGAGCCCCTCCCTTTGGTGGGTGGGGAAATCATATATAAAAGGCATGGCAAAGGACAGAGGAAGCAGTTTTGATGTTGGAGTCTTGAGCTGGAGCCCTGGTAAGTAAGAGAGCTTAGTCGTGAGTAAGGAGAGAAGGCCCTGGGATAGAGATGAGCCATTCACCTGATAGTCTACAGCTGGCCTTGCGGAGAGAAGCAACGCCTAGAGAGCTTCATGGTCTACAGCCTACCTTGTGGAGGAAACAGAGGAACTGAGCCCGGAGAGAAACACAGCCCCGGGAAGAGAGGAACCCAAGAAGCCTGAACGTCAGCAGCTGTCTTGCTCTAACACGTGGCTATGGACTTTGCTGAGGGAAGAAACTTAAGCTTTATGGCCTGGTAACTGTGAACTTCTACCCGAAATAAATACCCTTTATAAAAACCAACCGATTTCTGGTATTTTGTATCAGCACCCCTTTGGCTGACTAATACAATGTCCATGTCTGGAATAAGGAGGCCTAGGGGCCGGAGTACTGAGGAAGCAGCCAGGAGTGATGCATGGAGCCTTCCCAGGAAGATAGCATCTGCAGATGTGATCCTTGCCAGTGTCTGTAAGTTATTCTCTGAGCAGAAGATGATTCTTGGTAACTGTGATAATTCTCATAAAAAGCTATTGCCCGATGTTGGTTATCTGTAGTGGAGTGGGTAATAATCATTCCTATGCTGAGTAAAATGGGGTATGGAAAAAATAATACAGAATAATTATAGCTGCATGGTTCTTACCAGAGGAGGACTCTGCCCAGCAGAGCCTTGCTATGTCCATCAACTGAGGAGCTGGCATGTGGCATCAAGGGACTGGAGAGATGGCACACTCCAGGCCCTATTTCTTGAACACTGTGAGATGGTTCCAACATGCAGAAAAAGCTGGTGACACTTTGAGGGCTGTGGGGGTATAATTTCAGATGACAGCATCATAGGCTTGTGTCAGCCTGGTTGGGTGACAAATGTATGGTGACTGGCAAAATGTTTAGCATACAGTATGCTCCTTGTGGCATTTTCCTCTTCTTCCTTTTATTAGTAGTATTATCACCCCCAACAAGAAAGTAAAGCAATTGGTGGTCTCTGTATTGGCTCATGTATTTGGTGAAAGTTCTACTTCTGACTGTGTTCTATGAGATCAGCGGCATGACTTGGTTAAAGTTACGGAGCACTCGTCACATAGAATGGATTATCCTGGAAGTAGAAGTGATGGGCTGTGGATGTAGGACTTTGCTGATTGTCTGGTTGTTTTATGAAAGAGCCAAAATTATTGTGCTTCATTAGGTTTTTTTAATGCCCCCCTGCTCTCAAACACCCACTATAGTCCTCTATATTTAAGAGGCTCAATGCCATTTGAATCTCAAAACTTACCCCAAATAATCACCCTTGCCTTCAAATAAACATTTCCCTCTAAAGATTTAAATGAGCAGGAATGAAAAGACAACAAATCCACAGAAAATTGACAAATACCACTTGCAATTATTTCAACTTTCCCATATATGATTCAGGGGGATGAAAACCCATGTGGTCTTTCCCATTTAACTAATTTATATTTTAGTACTTGGCGATAGCATGTCTACTCCTAGAACAAGGAACCATCTGGTGATTAAAAATTAAATGTTTTTCATCATTCAAGAGCTGTTGTTCAGAGCATTTCAGAGAAAATCATTCACCTGAAAGAAGAGCTAAATATTATGTCAGTGGTGGAGAGCAATGAGTGAATTCCATTTGCTCTGTGCATGTCGATAAAGAGGTTTTAAACTGTAAACAGCTCAGTGTCCACTAATGGGATTTATGTATGCAATTTCTGCATGCGTTGTCTTTGTAAATGGGGCTCAAAATTATCTTTACACTTACTCAACATCCTTTTCTCATCTCCAGCAAGTGAGAATGAACCTTTGGGACAGAAAATATCTTCTCTGTGTTTGATCTTCCTGGGCAAATTTGAAATCATTTCCCAGCTCCAGAGTTAGTAAAAAGAGGATGATTTTTTTTATTGGCTGAGCAAATGGTATTCTTAGAAATGATTCCTGTATATTACTTCTTATATGATATAAATTCCAGGAAAAGACCATGGGGACTGCAATCTGAGATAAATGGGCTTTCTCTTTCTCTGCTGCTCACTGGCTTGGCAATTGAAAGGCAAATTATTTAAATTCTCTGAATCTATGTTTCCCCATATATAGATTGGGGATGAAATATTTTTCCTGGAGTTCTGCTTCCAAAGAATACAGCACACTGGCCTAAAACTTGAGATGCATAATGTAAAGGGGAAAAATAAAAAGAGAGATGAAAGAAACTAATATAAATCTGTGAGAAAACATTGTGGAGAGAGTAGGTGATTGAGTCCCATTGAAGGGGAAAAGGTGGGGAAAGGACCCAGTGGACAGTCAGAGAATATCTTGGGGATACTCATTTCATTGTGATTTTTTCCTCCCTGTATTGCCCAGCATATGTCATTGCACATTCCTTGATCCAATATGGTAGATCAAGAACAGCAGCACTAGCCACATTAACCACAAATGGTAGCAACAGAACAAATCTTGAGAATGGTTGGTGGAAAGTGGATTGCAAGAGGTTTGGGTAGACCAGCTGGCCCGTGAAAAAACCCGAAGAAAAGACAAGCAGATTTCCTGAGGGGCAGTGTTGTGGAGGAATGTGCAGTCAGGGAGCAGTTCTGTACCTTGATTTGTGTCCTTTACCCACTCTAACTCTCCAGGGCTGTCCCAAACTCCAAGTATAGTATAGGCTGGAGCCTAGGTTTTTTATTCTCCTTCTCAGGTATATACTAACTGCCAAGGTAGCTGACAGCCCCAAGGAATTATGAGATACCAGGGAAAAATAACAAGAAATTTAATGAAAACAAACACTTAAAAAGAAGGCCAACAAACTAATTACCCATAGAGAAAAGCTTTTGCAAGGACCCTTGGGAGCTGGTTGCATACAACTACACGACACAAAATCACTTTATGACAAATGAATCACATCCATGTGATGACTGGTACTGTCTGGAAATGTCTATAATTCGACTTTCTGACTTTCTTGACTTCTGTTGACAACCTGAGTCTCATTAACAATGTATACTACCCACATTCATAGTAGTTTGGTGGAGAAATTAGGATTCAAAGATCTACTCTGCCACTTAAACGAGAGGAACAGTGGGAAATAGAAGCTATCTAAAAGACTAAAGTGCTTACTTTTTCCCTATGACACCCAAGGATTTTGTTAGAACATTGCTCTGCATTCATCTTGGATTGAACCTATATCTGGTGCCAACAGTTTAGAGGAAGGTGAATTTAAAATCTCCTTACTTTGGAATTTTTTTTTTATAAATTAAAAAGAAATTTTAAAAGATAGTTAATTTACATAAATGTTACACAAAAATCATAGGGATTTCCATATGCCCCACCTCCCACACCTCCCAAATAAACATCCTTCATTAGTGTGGCACATCACCTGCAATAGATATACACATTCTGGGGCTTTGCCATTAAGCATGGACTGTAGTTCGCATTATAGACCTCACTCTCTCGACCTCACTGATATGAATTAAGGAAATTGAGCAGTCTCAGAGAGCTATTGTCTGAGAGATAGGTTTATAAGGAAGAGAAGAGAAAGTTGTGAGCCATCACCCACACGGACATAATCTATGGTAAAGTGATAGAGTGTAGTTGCGTATTGAAGGGATAGGACAGGTGGATAGTGATATTATTGGGTTTTGTGGTGCAGGGTTGACAGGTGGGTAGATTGGGAAGGGCGGGTTAGAATACCCAGATTACTTTGGATTTTGTTCATTCATTTATTAAGAGTCTTCAGTGTATTATGCCTTGTTTTCATAAACATATTTCAAGATAGTCAAGACAGGCTCTTTCTCCCCTAGGAACATCATGGGTAAAGGCTAATTAATCCTTGGCAAGTTACTTGATATTTTTTCAGGTGAGTTTTGTTTAAAAATATTGGAGAGCAACTCTCATCCTTCCCTATCCAGTGGCTTGTAGTGCCTGTTAAAGTAGCCTCTGACCCGCAGGTAGGCTCATGTCTTCATGCATCTCAGGAAATGTTTACCTGCTATTACACCAAACTTCCAAACACATACCACCAGAACATGGAGGAAAACAACTTAAAATCTAAGTTCTAATTGGTTTCATAATATATCTTATCAAAGTAAGTCACGTTTACAAACTCACATACACATTCTCCTGTACAGACACACACACACACGTAGATTTATATAACATAAGAAGTGTGTTAAACTTAAGACAAATACCTTTAAATCATTCAATTAATAATTTCCTCTTTGAATACTAAAAAACACTTCACAGATTAATATTTATTTTAAAAGAAATTTCCAATCAAAGTGAAATCTTTTTCTGAGTAAAAAATAATTTTGATATTTAATTTGTAAGAATAAACATATCAGGGGTAAAAGGACTTGCTTTGCTTTATATGGAATGGTTCCAAATACTTTGGTACATAGGTAGCTTCTTGCCTTCTGGGATCAAGCCAAATGGGGATTTTTTTCTAGCTCCTTGAATAAGCCATGTTCAGCCCACCCTAGGACTTTTGAACAAGCTATCATTTCTTCCTTCATACTATTTTTCAACCTATATTGCCATGCAGAGTTAATTTTCTTTCCCTGATCCCCAAACTAAGCCTCAACTCCATGTTTTTCTTTAAATATTTCATTGAGAATCTGTTTAACACTTTTTTCTCTTATGGGAAAGTAAGCTCTGTCAGACAGGTAATTTGAATGCTCCCCCTCCCCTATGCTTATATTCCTGGTACTTGGCATTAGATATGCTCAGTGACAAAATATCTTAATTCAGAACGAAAAGAATAAAATTAATAATTATGTTAGCATAATAGATAATAGTTTGAAAATTTTACATGAGTCACCTTTCACCTTACACAACTCCAAAGTAATCTCCAGATGACCCAAATATTTAACTGCAAGTTATGAAATTATAAAACATTTTAAGAATACACGGAGGAATCTAGAGCTTTGAGAGTGGGAAGGGCTTTTTTAACTTTATTTTTAAAGAGGTTTTAGGTTACAGAAACTTACATATAAAATTTAGGGGATTCCCATATACCCCACTCCTTCCCCCTATTAATAACATCTTACATAATTATGGTACATTTGTTAAAATTGATGAGCAAATATTGAAGCATTGCTACTAACCATGGTCAATAGTTTACATTATGGTTTATACTTTGCACTGTACAATTTTATAGGTTTTGATAAAATGTATGATGGCCTGCATTCATCATTGCAAAATCATGCAGAACAATTCCAATGCCCTAAAATTGCCCTATGTACCACCAATTCTTCCCACCCCCACCCCTCAGAACCTATGGTAACCACTATCTTTATATCAATATTTTGTAATATCAATATTTCTTCTGTTACTACAATAATAATAAGTCTATATTGGCCCATGGTTGCATTCCCCCCTTATGTTTCTTCATTCCTCAATCTTGAGAATTTTGAGATGGTGATGCCCACCTTGTCTCAGATTAAGAGGGAGCTTAGCCCTTATGAGGCAGATGGAAGGAACTGTTTTGTTTGCAGTTGTAGATGCTCTTTCCTTTTAGGATGGGCGTTGTCCAGAATGATCATTTTGTTAGTTGTCCGGGGCAAGTCCAATGAACTGGAGATAGGTGTTGATTGTAACTCTGCTGAGATTCAGGCCTTAACCAGCATAAGAACGGACCAAAGATTTAAGTCTCTGCAACATGTGTTTAATGGGTATAGTGCTAATTATAGGCTCAAATAAAAGGAGTAGAAGAATTATGTGTAGGGAAATTATAAATGAGCCTAACTTTGTTACAGTGAAGAAATAGGTTAACATATATTCCAAGGTAAGACCCACTGATGGAGTGTTGATTGCACGGGGTTGTCTGCCCTGCCTATAGTGTCCAAGTATCTCTAGAGCCCTCAGGAGCACCCCTGTTTGAGGCTTTGTTTACTGTGGCAATTAGTGAGATCTGCCTGAGGTGTGCATAAGTATAACCTCTAGATGACCTCCTGCCTCACTTTGAAATCTCTTAGCCATAAAAACTCTTTTGTATTTAATTTGTCCCCTTTTGTTCAAGTCTTTTTCCAAATGCGTTGCTGGTTGGCACTAAGCAGTAATCCCTTAGTGCCAGAAAGGCTCATCCCAGGGAGTCATGTCCCATGCTGGGCTAGAGGGTGGAGGTAGTGAATGTATTTGCTAAGCCTGTCTTAGAGAGAGGCCACATTTGCTTAACAAGGATGTTTTCAGAAGGTAACTCTTAGGTAATAGATATTATTAGGCTAAGTTTCAATTTTACAAGTACAATGTTCATACGTACAAGAATTAATATTAAGGGATTGTCAGGGAAGGGCTTTTTAAAACAAGGCACCAAAACAGAAACTGTAAAGAAAAATATTAAGAGCTTTCATTGAACACAACTTAAAATGTGTTTGAACAAGAATGATGTTAAAAGTCAATCTATAGCTGATATCTTACATTTGGTGTATTTTTCCCCCTAATATTGGGTATAGTTAGTAATAATGTTTTGACGATGCTCTTTCATAGTCTGTAACAATTGTTTTACAACAATGCAGGGTGTAAGTGGTGGGGTAATGTGTGGGAGCCCTGTATGATGATATGCATGTTTGCTTTGTAAATTCACAACTTACAATATACACTTATTGTTTATGGATGTTCATGTATGAATGATAAACTTCAATAAAAAGTTTTTTTTTAAAGTCATTCTATAAGCTGAGAAATATATTTAAAACACGCCCTTGTGAATCAATAAAAAATGTAAAAACAACTATTAGGAATGGACTAAAGCTATATCATAAGCAGATAATTTAAGAGCAATGAAGTTCACAGTTTATGGTTTACAGATACATAAAAACATTCATTATTAGAAAGTAAAGAAATGTAAGTTAAAACAGCAGTAAGATACTGCTTTTTTTTGTCAGATAATTAAAGAGAACCTAATAGTAATATTTACTGTTTGCAATAGAGTGTAAACAGAAGCATATAGAGTTTGGTCCAAGGGTAAAGAAAAATTTGTAACAAAAGATTTTGAAATATTTATATCTACTGAGGTGTTCATTGCAGCATTATTTGTAAGAACAAACTGGAAACAAATGTTGAACAATTGGGGTTTTTAAAAATATGTTATGATGTATCCAACAAAGCAATGGGTCATTAAAGATGGTGTCACAAAACATTTTTATTAACGTGAAAAGGCATTTCCAAATATGTTATGTGTATATCATGCTACAAAAAGAATGCTTAATATTATTTATTGCCTATTATTTATGCTAAGTATGCATGTAATATATGTAAATTCACATTCATTTACATTTATATATGTAGAAAAGTTTGTAATTTTAACATAAACCTAATAATGGTTATCTTTTGATAATGGGATTATAGGTTCTTTAAAAAAATATTTGGCTTATATTTCTTTTTGCTTATTTTTATTTTTCTAATTTTTTTCAATAAACTTGTGTTATTTGAGCTAAATAAAAATGACCTTCAATAGGGTGATATTTGGAATAATTTCATAAATGTGTTCTTGGGTGTCCAATCCAAACTTCAAATACAGTAAGGTCTACTACAGTAGGTGAGAGAAGAAAAAACAACCACAAAAAAACATTTTCTAAAATTTTTATTTTTCATTTCAATGGTTAACAGCCTTGGCATACATTTCTTTTCTTACAATGGATAAGCAAATGATTTCAAATCCCTTGAATTTTTTCTCATATTTCACTACAGGGAAAATATAGGTTGATTTGTCCATTATTATTTAAAGCATAATTCTCTGGAGATTTTATGTGCACCACATTTATGCCACTTTCTACATGATAAAATCATTATTTATGAACATGCTTTTCTTCTACTGGGCTGTAAATTTCGTGAAAACTGAGTTCTGCCTAATTTATCTAAAGTAGCTCCCGCTGTGTCAAAACTAAATGTGCGTTTGTACATAATAGATTTTCAGTATATTAGAGGGGTGGCAAATGGCAGTAAATTAACTCTAATTTTCCTTTACCTACATTGCTCCTTCATTTTTCTATATACGGGACAGATCACTTTGTGCATACCTGCTCCTTTCACTCAAGCTATTTCTCTTTACTATTAGAGTCATTTTCAGATGTTTTACTATGTCTGAGGGGACATTTACCTTTACTTTCTCAAAGGGGTGCCCCAACATGGTCACATGCCCATTTCTCATGAGGGGTTCCGCACAGTTTTGCCAGCTAGCCTATTCCATAATAGGAGTGCTAAAGCTGTTTAAATGGTCATTCCAATAGGTGAACAACACATTTTCTCTACAAGTCTAGCCATTGATTCCAGTCCTGCCCATCGGAGGAAGAGAGGATAAATAGTGCCCTCCCGTCTATACAGCAGCCCTACCCATGTTTGAAGAGCGTCACTGGGTTGCCTCAGGCACTCTTCTCCTCAGCTAGGAGGTATGGCTGCTCCTGGATCAATTTCGTGGCACTCATTCTGTGTTGGTTCTTCTAGAACATGCTGTAGGTTAGCCACAGCCCTCCCAGGAAAGGCCATGGCTTTCCTGTTCAAATCAAACCTTACAGGACACAGTAGGACTATCCTCGCCCTAATTTTGGAGATTATCTTCCTATCATAATGATTTGACTGCTCTGGTTTTATTATCTTTTCCTTTAGTAGAGAATCTGTGGCTTTATAGAAAGATCATGCACAAAATTCGGGATTCCTAAATACCTAATTCCACATCTTGCATTTGTATGGAACATTTGTTAAAATTGGTGATAGCTCATTTTTAAAATTGCACTATTCATTAAAACCCATGGTTTGACTTAGGGTTGACTGTGTCGTGTAGCTCCATGGATTTAAAAAAAAATTATTCAGTTACCATATTTACAATCTAACAATTCTGCTTTTAATCTTATTCATATATACATATTTCAGTGCTGTTAATTGTGTTCACAATGTTGTGCAACCATCACCACCATCCATTACTAAAACATTTCCGTTATTCCAAATAGGAACCCTGTGCATTTTAATCCTTAACTTCCCAATCCCTATCCCTTTCCCTGGTAAACAATATTATAGATTCTGTCTCTATGAGTTTGCTTATTCTAATTGTTTCAAATCAGACCAGACAATATTTGTCCTTTTGCATGTGGCTTATTTCACTCAAAATTAGATTTTCAAGGTTCATCCATGTTGTAGCACACATCAGGATGTCATTCTTTTTTATAATTGAATAATATTCCCTTGTGTGTTTTTATATATATGTATACAATACATAGACATATACCACATTTTATTTATCCATTCATCAGTTTCTGGAAACTTGGGTTGCTTCCATTCTTTGGCATCTGTGAATAATATTGCTATGAACATCATTGTGCAAATATCTGTTCAAGCCCCTGCTTTCAAATCTTTTGAGTATATACCTAGTAGTGAGATTGCTGAGTCACATGGTAATTCTATACTTAACTTTTCAAGGAACCACAAAACTGTCTTCCACAGTGGCTGCACCATTTTACATTGTCACCAGCAAAGAAGGAGTGTTCCTATTTATCCACATCTTCTCCAAAACTTGTTATATTCTGTTGTTTTTAATAGCAGCCATTCTAATTGGGGTTAAATGGTATCTCATTGTTGCTTTGATTTTCATTTGCCTGATGACTAATGATGCTGAACATCTTTTCATATGCTCTCTGGCCATTTGTATATCTTCTTTGAAGAGATGTCTGTTCAAGTCTTTTGTCCATTTTGAAATTAGGTTGTTTGTCTTTTTGTTGTTAAATGGAAAGTTTCCTTTTTATGCACAGCATATTATTCTTTATTAGATATGTGGTTTCGAAATATTTTCTCCCATTGTGTAGGTTTTATTTTCATGGTAAAGTCCTTTAAAGTACAAAAGTTTTTATTTTGATAAGGTCCAATTAATCTATTTTTTTCGTTTGTTGCTCGTGCATTGGAGGTAAAGTCTAAGAAACCATTGCCTAATGCAAGATCCTGAAGATGCTTCTCTAGGCTTTCTTATAAGTGTTTGATAGTTCTAGCTCTTATCCTTAAGTTTTTAATCCATTTTGAGTTAATTTTTGTATATGGTGTGAGGTAGGGGGTCCTCCTTTTTTTTTTTTTTCCAAAAATGGAGATCCAGTTTTCCTAGTACCATTTGTTGAAGAAACTATTGTTTCTCAATTGAGTAGTCTTTGCCACCTTGTCAAAAATAAGTTTGCCATAAATGTTTGGGTTGATCTCTGAGCTCTCAATTCTACTCCATTGGTCTGTATGATGTCCCTGTGCCAGTACCATGCTATTTTGATAACTGTCACTTTGTAATGAGTTTTAAGATTGGGAAGTGTGAGTCCTCCACCTTCCTTCTTTTTTTCAAGGTGTCTTTAACTATTTGGAACCCCTTACCCTTCCATATAAATTTGATGATTGGCTTTTCCATTTCTTCAAAGATGGTTGTTGGAGTTTTATTGGGATTGCATTGAAGCTACAAATTTCTTTGGGTAGTATTGACATCTTAATGATATTTAATCATTCAATCCATGAACACAAAATATCCTCCCACTTTTTTAGCTCTTCTTTAATTTCTTTTAGAAATGTTTTGGGCTTTTTGTGTACAAGTCCCTCACATCTTCAATTAGAATGATTCCTAGATATTTGTTTCTTTTAGTTGTTATTGTTAATGGAATTTTTTCTTGATTTCTTGTTCCAAGTGTTCATTTCTTGAGTATAGAACACTACTGATTTTGGGTGTTTATCTTGTACCCTGCCATTTTGTTGAATTCATTTCTTAGCTCTAGGAGCTTTGTTGTAAATTTTCCAGGATTTTCTGAATATGCAATCATATCATCTGCAAATTAGGAACTTTTACATCTTCCTTTCCAACTTGAATGCCTGTAACTTCTTTTTCTTGCCTAATTGCTATGGCAAGAACTTCCAGGACAAAATTGAATAACAATGGTGACAGTGGACATCTGTCTTGTTCCTGGTCTTGAAGGGGAAGCTTTCAGTCTTTCACCATTAAGTAGGATGTTAGCTGTGGGCTTTTTATGTATGCCCTTTATCATGTTGAGGAAGTTTCCTTCTATTCTTAGTGTTCTAAATGTTTTTATCAAGAAAAGATGCTGTATTTTTTTTCAAATGCCTTTTCTGTGTCGATTGACATGGTCATGTTTTTTCCCTTCTTGTTAATGTGATACCAGGGATAAATCCCACTTCAGAATAGTGTATAGTTCTTTAATATGCTGTTGGATTTGGTTTGCTAATATTTTGTTGAGGATTGTTGCATCTATATTCATAGGAGCTAATGGTTGCTAGTTTTCTTTCCTTTTGGTATTTTTATCCAGTTTTGGTATGACAATGGTATTGGTCTTGATAATGAATTAGGGAGTGTTCCCTTCTCTTTAATTTTTTGAAGGGTTTGAGCAGAATTGGAGTTAAGTCTTCTTGGAATATTTGGTAGAATTCCTTTGTGAAACCATCTGGTCCTGGCTCTTTCTTTGTTGGGAGGTTTTGCATTTACAGGTATAAAATTCCCTCACACACTGCATTCACTGAATTCCATAAGTTTTGGTGTGTTGCATGCAATTTTTTTTTATTTCCCCCAAGATATTTCCTAATTTCACTTCTGATTTCCTCTTTAACCCATTGCTTGTTTAAAAGTATGTTATTTAATTTCCACATATTTGTGAATTTCACCTTTCTCATGCTGTTATTAATTTCTAGCTTTATTACATTGGCTTGAAGAATATGTGTTGTATGATTTCAATATTTTGTAATTTATTGAGACTCGTTTTGTGACCCAAAATATGGTATATCCTGGATAATGATCCATGTGCACTCAAGAATGTATATTCTCTTTTCCTTGGGTGTAATGCTCAAATATGTCTGTTCAGTCTAGGTGGTTTACTCTATCATTCAAGTCTTATACTCCTTTATTAATCTTCTGACTAGATGTTCTAGCCATTATTGAGACTAGTGTGTTAAAGTCTCCTGCTATTAATGTAGAACCATCAATTTCTTCCTTAAAATCCTTAGTACTTGCTTTATATATTTTGGGGCTCTGATCTTAGGTGCACCTATATTTATAACTGATAAATCGTACACTTGGATGGTCCCCTTTATCACTATGTAATGACTATTTTTGTCCCTCATAACTGTTTTTTACTTAAAGTCTTTTATCTGATATTAGTATAGCCACCCCAGCTCTCTTTTGGTAACTACTTGCATGGTACAATTTTTTCCCATTCTTTCACCATCAACCTACCTATGTCTTTGACTTTAAGGTGAGTCTCTTGCAGACAGCATATGGTTGGGTAATATTTTTTTTTATCCATTCTGCCAGTCTCTGCCTTTTGATGGGAGAGTTTAATCCACTTACATTTAAAGTTAATATTGATAATACAGGTCTTGCTTCTGCCATTTAGCCTTTTTAAGTACTTTTTAAATACTATTTTTTTATTTTTAAAGAAGCATTAGTTTCCATAAATTTTACATAAAATATAGGGGATTCTTATATACCCCCCCTCTCTCCCACACTTACCCACATTAGCAACATCTTTCATTAGTGTGGTACATTTGTTATAATTGATGAACACATATTGAAGCATTGTACTAACCAAGAACTATAATTTACCTTATAGTTTACACTTTGCCCCATATAATTTTATAGGTTTTGACAAAACGTATAATGCTCTGTATACATCTTTGCAATAACATTTTTGGTCCCTCACTTCCATTAAAGCCTAATTTTATATTTATTTGATTTCTTGTGTTTTGCCATATTGAGTACCTTCTCATTTCTATCTGGATGTATTTTTCTTCAGTTTTCATTGTGTTTACCATCAGATTAAAATTTAACATCCTAGATATATACCAATTATATTTGTGTTGATTCCAACCTAAACTCAATAGCATGCACATACACTTTTCCTATAACCCTCTGCTCCCCCAGTATTTTCTTGTACTTGTTACTACTTATATTTTTGCACATTGTATGTCCAAAAACCTAGATTTACCATTACTTTTTATGCTTTTATATTTTAGTACCTGTAGGAAGTAAGAAGTGGAGTTACAAACTGTTTTGGTCAGCCACAGGCGTGCCTTTTGAAATATACCAAAGATTGGTCAGCCTTTATAAAGGGTATTTATTTGGGGTAGAAGCTTACAGTTACCAGGCCACAAAGCATAAATTTCTTTCCATACCAAAGTCCACGTGTTGGAGCAAGATGGCTGCCAATGTCTCCAGGGTTCAGGCTTCTGGATTCCTTTGTTCCCGGGGCTGCGTTTCTCTCTGGGCTTAGCTTCTGTTTCCTTCACGAGTTCAGCTGTAGACCATGAGGCTTTCTATGCGTTGCGTCTCTCCACAA
>PVKH010002130.1:6605-28096 GCA_004027955.1 Chaetophractus vellerosus
TTGACAGCGAACTTCTCCCAGGAACTCATCGACGACCCTTCATCAGTCTTTCATCGGAGCCCCTGGCTTGCAGCCTGCCAGCGGAACCTGGACTTGTGTATCCCCACGGTCACGTGAGAGACTCTTATAAAATCTTATATTTTTAACAGAGATCTCGTGTTGATTCTGTTTCCCGAGAGAACCCTGACTAGAACAGGCCACAAAGTCAAAGAATGAATGAATAATAGTATGAAATAAGAGCTGTGAGATAGACTTCACAGAAAGAGGAGCCATTTATCAGGTGGATAAAGAGAAGAGGAAATCTTGGGCATAAGAAATTGCAGAGGTGGATGAGGCTTTAGAGGTTGTGTGGCCATAACCCTTGCATCCAGTTGTACAGATCTGCTGAATGCAACAGGAAGGTGAAATGGGACTTGGTCTTGTTATAGGCTGAGGCCACAGGACAAGAGGTAGAAACTGCTTCCAGAGTCTAAAGTGATATGCCAGACTACCTGTGCAGGGCTTTACTACCTGTAAAGGGGGTAATCCAAAGCCAGTTTTGCAACCCTTAACCTCTCTCAAAAGGAGGGTATAAAATGGCTGAAATGGAATGACTCTAAAATTGGAATTAGAGAAAAAGAGAAGGATTTGTCACAGTACTACAAGTATCACCCTGCCTTGGCCTTCCTCGGCCTAGCGCCTTTCTCCCACTCAGAAAGTCATGGATGTTGCTTTCTGCTGACTTCAAGTCTGGTGAGGGGGCTTCAAGTAGACTACAAGGAAAACCTGTGAAGTGATCTCTGAAGCTCGGGGGACACAGTGGTATGTGATTCAAGCCTGATAAATCTAAGAGTTAATTGTATGGGTGGGGCTGGATGCCTACCAGGTAGCTAAAAGTAAAATAGATTATGTTTTAGAAAGAATTTGCCTTCAAAGATGGGAGTGCAACAAAGATGCTCAGGGGCAGTGGGAGGAAGCCTAAGTGATTAGCAAACCATGTGCCCACCTCAAGGGTAAGGTCAGCTATGAGGTCTCCAAAACTGCATGAAAATGCCCCAGAGGTAAAGTCAGCTTTAAATGGCTGTCACAGGTTGATGCCAGTCACTAAGCCTTCTCCCACACTCTTGCCTCTCCTCTCTTCCTTTTATCTTGGTTTGGGGAGGATGGCAGAGGAGAACTGAAGAGTTAAGAATCCAGTCAGATTCTGACTGGACATGGTTGGCTTGTTTCTCCAGTGGTATAGAGCAGGTCCATGAAATGCTGTGAATCTGATTCCAGTTCTGTCCTAATATTATGTCCATCCTTCTGAGTTGCCCAGTTTTCTCTGCTGTGTGGATAAATATAACATCCCCAGAGGACTTTCAAAAAGTTCTCCATGTAGTTAAGAATGCTGGCACAGAGCATTCAAAATTTACAGTGAGCAAAATATAACTTTCTTTATTCTGTCTACTCACTATCTTTGATATCTTTGACAGTTCAAAGTGTGACCTCCCTCTAAGTATTGCTCTGCCCTTTTCCCTTCACCTCATCTTTCCCAAGATGGCGTCTAGGCTTAGAGAGATGCTTATGAGCCATGCATACAGTAAATGAAAGTCCTCAGGGTCATGTGCTATCCTCTGGGCTCTTACTGGTCTCTGAAAAGTTGTAGCTTGGCTGATCAGGTGCCCAGCTAACCACTGCCGGATCCACTGAGGTATGGTTCATTCCACCTGGTTCCTTCAATGCCATGCTGGCACCCTCTGCTGATGTTATGGCATGAGTCTTTTTTCTTTCTTTCTTTTCTTTTTTGTCTATAGCATGAATTGTAAGGCTACGCTTGTGACCTGTTCTTTCTAACTCCAGGCCTTGTCTAGTACACTGCTTCTATCATTGCCTACCCCTGCCAGCATGCAGCATATGGCAGGATATGAAGAAATGGGGTGACATCTAAAACCCAGCCCTCTAGACACCTCTCTCAGCCATTTCTAAAATCCTGTCTGGCACCATGTTAGATACAGTGGCATGCCAACCGTGGGGATTCTCTGAAATACGTGCTAGCATAAGCTCACTGTTCTGGAACATGTTTCTACCACATCTTCCAACAAAGTATGGCTGCAAGTGGGAGCAAAGAGCTGGAATATGCATTTCTGATCACTTGTTTTTCTTCTCCCCTCTCCTCCCAGCCATATTCTCTCAGGTGGAAATACCCTTTGAGGCATATATCAGTCCTCTCTGTACCAAGGCTTATAATACAATTCACTGACCTAAGTTTCCTAGGGTTAGCAGTTGAGATGTAGAAGGAATTTGGCAAATTTAAACAACCTTTTTTTTTTTTTCAAGAAAGCCTGGATTTCAACACTATGGTCTCACTGTTAATTAAAAAAATATATGGTTTTCCACTGACAGCCAAGACATAATTTCTCTGTTCCAACCTCCCATGAAGTGATAAAGCCCATTGATTGAAAAGGTGCAGAGCCACATAACATGACTTACAAGCATTAAAAATGTCAGTTGAATATGTGGAAAACTTTTACTCCTGTTACAAAAATAATCTAGGTAGGTCTGTCTCTGCAAAACTGGAAGTTAAAGAAAGAATGCATGTAAGTGTAATCATTTTATCTAGGGCCATACCTGGTAAATGGCTTCAGTCTGAGGATAAGTAAATTTCCCTACTTTTGAGTCCCTTGCAGATCCTAGAATCACGGGAGCACAGGGACCACAGGACCCAAGAGATCATCACAGAGAAATCTAGCACCAAGAGGAGAGATGACTTTCCTGGGGAAGGGACCAGATTAGTAGTCTCAATTCTTTCACCACCTGGTCCCAATCCAGCACCACAGCCTTAATTCCCACACCTCACACGTGCCAACCTTCTCTTCCAGCCAGCCCATGGACCTTCAGATCCACCAACTGCTCTCCCATCTCTGTCTTGACTCTCACACCCCCTCAATGGGAATGATCCTAGATGACTGCTCTCATGAATGGGGAGCAAATCCATGAGGACTGAGTGTCAAAAACACTGGCCTCCTGCTTATACTTCCATCAAACAAGGGAATCTTGTGTTGTTAGAAGAATGGAAGTAACATATTTGGTTAGGTTACCTTCAGGAAAAAAAAATAAACCCCATTGGTATCTTACTTTGAGAGAGAAAGAGATTACATTGATCACAACTTCCATTTTATAATTTGTTTCTGCCTTTCAAAAGAACTTCTGAGTGGGAGCCACAGAGCAGAGTTTGGCTCTGAAGAGAAGGAGAAAATGGGAGAATCAACACTAGAGGGAAGCGGAGAAACCATGGTTGTTACCATAGTGATGAACATCCAGTCCGGATGGTGCTGCTGCCGGCTTGTGCTAGTGAGTGGGAGAAAACCACCTTCCTTCTGGACTAGTGGAGCTGAGGACAGAAAAATCTGAGAGGACCAAATTAACTCTCCATCTGACAGCTTAGATTCTTATCTTTGCAGATATAGCCAGTTTGTTAAAGCACCTATTAAGTGCATGGCAATGTGTAGAATATATTAGTGGATTTAATGTGTGTTGACACAGAAAGTTAGGGACTAATATCCCCATTTTACATTTGAAGCAATTAAGATTTAAAGGGGGTAAATGATTTGTTTGTTACTTAATGACCTAGTTAGTAAAGGGGTAGGGCCAGGATTTAAACCCATATCTTTAATTTAATTCGATCTAAGTTATTTTCCATGTAAACTTGTTTCCACACAGACACAACTATGCCTGTCAAATGATATGGCATCAAAATCCTATCACTTTGAATAATACAAACTTAGGGACTCCATTGTGGTTACCACAAACTTTTGGCATTTAACAGTTTTCATTCTCTTGCAAATTTCTAAAAAATAATTGATGGTAATGGTTTCTTTCTTTCATTTATGAACTGAATGGATCTCTCATAACATCTTGATTAATTGATTAGGAAATGATCCTAACTGGCAGCTTTCAATATATTTTGTATTAATGTGATGGTTAACATTGGCTTATAGACAGTTAAAGATCATGGAAATTATCTCATACATTATTTTCCTTTCAAAATGGAAGAAGTATCTTTGAATTTTTAACAATAATCATCTATTTTCAGTAAACACAATAAACTATATTGAGGAATTAAAGGCTCCAATAGTTTTATTCCTATTCCCACCCCTACTCCCCAAGTAATACCTGTTTTTTCTTCTCCTTCTCACATACTTTATGCAGAGTGCAGCAGTTAAGAGAGTGGATTTAAATTTCAGCCTTGCCACTTACTAGCAGTGTGATTAGGAAAATTAACTCTCTGAGCCCTCAATTACTTATCCATAAAATGGTGATAATGATACGATCTCTATGTATGAATGTTATATGGAAAAAATGAGATAATGAGATAATTTATGTAAAGTGCCTAGCCCAGTACCTGGCACACTGTAGCACTTTATAAATGGCAGCATACATGTGTATGTATCTATATTTTGTTTTCATAATTGGATCATGCTATACATAGCAATAGATGATCCCCACTTAACAATCTTGACGTATTTCCATGTCTAGATATAAGAATGTATCCTATTAATTACTGAATAATATTCCATTTTATGTATATAAAATAATTTTAACCAAATCTAATTGATGGACATTTAAGTTGTTTGCAATTTTAATATCCTTTATAGAGGGAGGGTTGGCAAATTTTCTGTAAAGAGGCATATAATGAAAGTATTAGGCTTCACTACACCACACAGTCTCTGTTGCAGCTACTCAACTCTGCCATTGTAATACTAAAACAGCTATAGACAACACATAAATGAATGGACATGGCTGTGTTCCAAAAAACTTTATTTACAAAACAAGCAGTGGGCTGGATTTGGCCAGGGCTTGTGGTCTGCTGGTCCCTGACATAGAGTGTTCTGACTGATGCTGCTATACATAAATCTTTTCTCACTTCTATTCCTTGCTTTAAAAATAATGCATATATATACACATATGCATATATATATATACACACACATTGAATAAAGTAACAGGTTTTTACATTGTAAATGTTGGTATACATCGTCAGATCTTCTAAAATTTACACTCCCACCAAAGTCGGCAAGAGTGCCCAATTTCCTATAGCTCATCAGCAGGAGTTTTCTTCCTAACTCATTTTATTATCTGATAATCTGGTAGGTAAGACATTATATCGAACTTTCATTTACATATCTTTGATTATTCATGAGGATGAGCATCTTGTCACATGTTTATTGGTGAACTACAATTTCTTCATTTGGGAATTGCCAGTGCAGATTCTTTGTCAATTTTTCTGTGTTAATATTTTTCTCACTGGTTTCCATGAGTTTTATACATTACAAATGTTAACCCTTGTCTATCAACCCTCGTCTACATCATACTTACCTGTGACATGCAAAACTTGACTTTTATAATATCCATTATGCGAGAAAGTACTTGTTCAAGGTGAGTTCCTCACTCACTAGATTATAAATTCCATGGGGTCAAGAATTAAACTTGTCTTGTTCAGCATGTCTTCCAAGCCCTGACTATTGTCTGGCTCACAGTTGGTTCTCCAAAACTGTTGAATAAGTGAATGAATATCACATATATCACAAATATTTACCACTATTTATTATTTTTTCTTTTAACTGTATGCATGTCATATTTGGCTATACCATTTTTAATTTAGTAGTCAAAATTTTCTGTTTGTCTTTACAGCTGTGAAGTTCAGACCATGCATAGAAAGGCCTTCTTCACTCTCAAATTATTAGAATATTTGATATATCATATATAAAATATATCATCCTGTATATTTTCTATTATATTTATGGTTTTTTTTTATAATTGGATCTTTAATCTGAAATTCTTTTCATGTTTGAAGTAGACATCTAGTTTTATTTTTCTCTGAAGACCATTTTACTGAATAAATTACCTATTTCTTTACCACCAATGCTAAATGTAATCCTTATCATATTTTATATATAGACACATGATAAAGCAACTCTCTATTTTTCTTCTCTAAAATTTCTTTTTGCTATTCTCATGCAAGGGCATTTCTAGCTAAATATGGTATAAATTTGTCAAGTCCCTGTTGAGTCCAGTCATTCCCTGCAAAGAGGCCACTGAGCAGGGCATTGGATTGAGGAAATTATCTTTCAGTCTGTCTTCCTTCATTAACTCCCTGGCTTTAAGCTCCACAGCTTTCAAAGATCCATAATCATATCTGCCTAGCCTGCTTCAGAGTCATTGTGAGATTAGAGAGTGCAAATTTATCTGCATATTAAAAGTACTCTAAACATTAAAAAAGTTCTTGAGAAGTGAAAAATATT
This sequence comes from Chaetophractus vellerosus, assembly GCA_004027955.1. Lineage (NCBI taxonomy): Eukaryota > Metazoa > Chordata > Mammalia > Cingulata > Chlamyphoridae > Chaetophractus > Chaetophractus vellerosus. The sequence continues at coordinate 12,869 of PVKH010002130.1, forward strand.
CATATTTCCTATCAAAGACAAGTGTACAGAGATTTCATTTTGAAAAGACTTCAAATTGATTGGAAGTAGATGAGTAACATTCTATGGTAAATAGAGGAAAAAATCACTAAAGATATCTTCTGTTTTTTATTGCAAGTTGTATTCTAAATTGCCAGTGGATAAATAATCCCACAAAAAATGAATAAAATACCGAAGGGACCTTTGTCTAGTTTTCTACTTCCATCATCTTGGCATGGCACTACGTCATTGCTCAGTTTTAGAGACCAGAAGTCTGAAGTCATGGTGTTAGCAGGCCATACTCCCCCTGGAGGCCCGAGGGGAGCTTCTGGTGGCTGCCAGCATTCCTTGACTCAGCTGGCTGCATCACTCCATGCTCTGCCTCCAGGTTCACATGGCCTGCTCCTCTTCTCTCTTATAAGGACATTGTCATTGGATTTAGGTCCCACCCAGATAATCCGGCATGATCTCATCTCAAAATTCCTACCTTAATTACGTCTGGTCTGCAAAGGCCCTAAGGAAACAGTATATTCTGCAAATGCCTATTTTCCATGTGGGCCGAGGCTGCTATGCTTTTCTGGAAACCTGAAACATTGGAATCATTTTACTATTTACAGTTACAGAAACAACATCCATGGGCTATGCTCTTCCATGAGGCCAAATATGATTCCGAGGAGCAACAGCACAGCTTTCTGAATGCCATCCTTCAAGCGCTTTGAATTTTAAGAATAGGCAAAGGCAAAACAGCCTCCATACATGCAGTGTTTTGTAAGTTTGAGGTCACAGAGCAGATTAGCCAAATGGAAGATTAGTCAAATCCTCAAATGATGGGCTTGAAGTTCTGACATTTTGCTGTTCCTAAAATATATACACAACTTCTCTCAGAATCAGACATGAATGAGGGTGAATTCAAAGAAGTTACACATTAGATTACCTCTTTCTGCCACCACTCCAAATCTTCATACTCTAAATAAAAGTCATGACAGGATCACCAGGCTAAAACCTGATTCCTTTTTCAAACCATCACGATGCATCTGGGATCAAGTCAAGGTCCCATCACCAGCCTTCTTATCAAATTCACTCTGTTTGTGTAAGGGTTTGGCTCAGACACTTCTTATAAGGCAGCCTTTATTTCTTTTCCAAAGCAGTCCTTTCCCTTAGTCTTGCAGGACAAAGCTACACCAGGACTGATTTTTAACAACGGACAGCCAAAGACTAAGATTTCTTGAGTCTAAAGTGATTTTTCATCTTAGTCCTTCAATCTAAAGAAACATCCTCTTCCGCAGGTCTCTGCACTGATCTGAAGCTCCCTGCACAGGTGCTGTGGGTACTGATTCAAGGTTGAAATGCAGCTGTTTTCACATAATCCTTTTAGGACTTTTCATATTACCCTTCAAATTTGGGCTTCAATCTCCCCAGAGAAAGCTTCAGGTATATATTTTTCAGGGTTAGGTTTTTTCCGGAGAAGAAAACTCTGGCATTCAGAAAAACAAGACAAAACAGAAATAAGTATTTGCATCAAATAATTTTATTCCTGTCTCCAAACATCTAACTCCCCAAAGATGCTATAACCAAAACATGCAGAAATAAGACTTTAACATGTTATTTGGAAAGAGTTGTAGGCATTGCCTCAGAGAACCAGTTAAAATGCATTTTATTTCATCTGCTAAAGTATGCTTTTTGTAAACCGGAAAAAGTGTTTAGGAAACTTTGTTTGGGAACTTGGTAGTGTGGCTTTAATTGGATCAGGAAAATGAACTCTCAGAAGGTAGAGTGTCTTGTCGAAGGTCCCACAGCTATTTTGTTGCAAAATTGAGACTAGAATCCATACTGCCAGACTCCCAGTCTAATGCTCTTTCTATTACTGCTGCCATATTTTCCATTGTCTTCTATAATTAAAACATTCCTTGATATAACAACTCTAGGCACTCCATAGGAAGAGGAAGGATAGTGTTAAGAGCCTAGATTCTACAATCAGATGGAGAAGAGGGCAATGACTTTTTTTTTTTCCTGTAAAGGGCCAAATAGTAGAATGTCTTGCTTTGAGTCTTTTGTGGACCCCCCAAAATTATGTTCTTAAGCTAACCCATACCTGTGCATGGAAACCTATGGTATATAGAGCCTTTTGGTTAGCTTCAGTTAAGAGACCTGTCAATTAGATCACTTTTTGTTTAGATTGCTTTAGGGTCTTCGATTGAACTATGTTAGTGAGGCGTGACCCAGGTTGGGTCTCCACCCTTTTGCTGGAGGCTTATATAAGTGGGGAACTGAAAGCAGAAACAGAGAAAGACATCTGCCATTTTTACCCTGCCATGTGAGAAAGAGGACTTGAGGACCAGTGAAAGCTGAGAGAGAGTCCAAGAGAAACCCTGAGAGGCTGAGAGGCTGAAGGCTGGAATCAGCAGAGCACAGAGGCATGGAAAGGGGCCCCTGAGAGGCTAGGCCCATGCAGCAGCTCAAAGCTGAAGAGAGGAGCCCTACTATGATGTGCTTGACCACCCACAGCTGAGGTTGAGGAGAAAGCAGCCTGGAGGAGAAGGCAGAGACCCAGATGGAGAGCTGCCATTTTCCCTTGCCACATGGCAGGAGCCCAAGACTCAACCAGCAGCTGACCTTTGGTGAGAAAGCATCTCTGATGATGCCTTGATTTGGACATTTTTCACAGCTTTAGAACTGTAAACTTTTACCCCAAATAAATCTCCTTTATAAAAGCCAAGCCATTTCTGGTATATTGCATTGGCAGCCTTTGGCAAACTAACACAGAGCTTCCACTTTGCAGGCCATATGGTCTCTGTTGCAACAATTCAACTCTGCCTTTGTACCAAGAAAACAGGAAGAGACAATATGTAAGCAAATGGTGCGATTGTGTCCCAATAAAACTTTATTTACCAAAACAGGCAGTGAGCTAGCTTTGGCTGTGGATTGGAGTTTGCCAGCCCCTGTATAGACCAAGGTTGGAGTCCAATGTAATTAACCTTCAGTATCTTGCTCTGTAAAAGGGGTAATAATATCAACTCATTTAGAGGGTAGCTATGAGGATTACGTGACATAAGGTATGCCTTATGTTTACAATCCCCATCATGTGACATTCAATACATGTTGGCTGCAACTGCTACTACTACTACTACTACTACTACTACTACTACTATCATTATTTTATTTCTGGTCATGCCTTCCGAAAAAGAGAAAAAAAAAGATAATCAACATTTAGTGGTCATTTCTTTTGGCCCTACTTTGAGGCCAGTCAAGGTTTGCCCATTGGCACAAGACCACTGCTTTGCAAACATCAAGTAGCTGACTGTCACAATCACTAACATGCCAACTCAGGCTCTAAGCTTGCACATATCCCAGGGTTTGACATGCCAGTGACAGAGAATTTGCTTTCCATGTGGAGTCCTGGCAAGTTCTGAGCTCCTATATCTTCCTGGCTCCTTGAGACCAGGTGCTCAAATAGGTAGTTTTCTTTTTAAATAAAGAACAGCTCTCATTTTCATTGTTTATTTCTTGAGATTATAATGAAGGCAGGTGCATGTTTTTCAGAGACCAGCCACTTTTGCTGGTACCACCTTGTCCCTTGAGTTTCCTTCTAATTTCAAAATACTGTATTCCAAAGAGCTTCCCTTTTCCTATACTTGTGAAGGCTACATGAATTGGGGCACATGCCTAAGTGCTATAGCTCTGTTGAAACTTCGCTCATTTCCCTATCAGGCAAACGGGGTGGAATTTGGAATAAGATGGCCTTATGTAGTTTTTACTGAATTATAAGATGTCATCATTATTACAGTTCAATGACACAGACCCAAGAGACTGCATTATGACACGGTTATACTAAACTTTAAAATAATAGAACTCTTTTAATGTTAAAAATCATTTTAATAATGTGTTTCATTAATTCTTTTACTTCTTATCTGACTGAAAAATATTCCTGAGTTTATGGTTGACAAATTAAACCTTAGAGAGGGTTCTGAAGTAGACTGACTGTGGACTAATGAACGGAGCTAGTTATTTCAATATTCTGTAAATTTACTCTGTCCAAGATTAGATCAGACTCTACTATTTCATTTATAAGTTTTCATTGTATCACTACAGAACTTTGGAGTCAACAGGCTCAACTACAAGAAATTTGCATTTCATAATTGCTTTAATCAAATATTACATGGTTGCAATGAAAAAAGCCCACAAACCCAGAAATATAGCTGTCCTCTTCCTCATAATTATTGGCAATAATGCATAGTTATGTCAAAATTCCCTGAAAACTACACACTTGCTTCTTTCCTTTCACATGTTTAAATGTTTACAAATCAGCATTCATGTGCACACTGCGATGTCTAGATACAGATTTTGAAGACTTTAAATTAAGTGGGGAACCATTGTGGCTCAATTGGTAGAGCCCTGGTTTACCACGTGGGAGGCCCCGGGTTCGGTTCCTGGGGCCTCCTCGAGAAGGCAGGCCGCCGCGAGCAGGCAAGCTGCCACGCGGTGAGCTGACTTGGTGGGATGCCGCAGCAGGGGGAGACAAGCAGACACAGAAGAATGCAGAGGCAATGAACACAGCAAGAACAAGCAGCAAGGGGGGGAATATATAAATAAATAAAAAATAAATCTTTAAAAAAAATAATAAATTAAGTGATAACAGTTCCAGTCTAACTTACAATAATTTCCTTTCAAAAAACTTCCACCAGACATGCGGTTTCTTGTTGCTGTGCCTTTGGTGTCATGCCACTCTGCACCCCACAGCTCCTTGGGGATACACTTATCTTTCCAGGCTCAGCTCAAGTCCGCCTACTCCTCGCCTTCCTTACACATCATTCCAAATAGAAGGAATGTCTTCTTCCCCTGTACTCCCACAGTATTTATTGTGTCATTAACAGGTCCCTCTTGCTCTCCCATCTTATGGAATCTTAAATGCATGCAGGTTTTCTTTCTCTTACTAGACTGGGAGAACAGCAGAAATCCTGTTCCCCCAAAGCCTAGCACAGTTACCCTGCCCAAACGACACATACAGTAAATGTTCATTTATTGAAAATGCAATGCAAAATCTAAAAATAATTGATTACTTTTGGGCTCTCTTAAAGCTACCCCCACAAATTCAATGAGGGTGAATATGTAGATTTAATAGCTTTAACTATTTCTTATGCAGTTCATATTAACTGCACTTAAAATATCCAGTTAGGAGGATTGTGGGAACATGGTGGAGTAGGGAGCTCCAGGTCTTAGTCCTTCCACAAAAACAACTATTGAACAGGCAGGAACTGCATGAAACAACTATTTTAAAATTCCGGAGGCCAAAAGAACACTGTACAGCACCCAGAGAAGGGTGGAAGGAAGAGACTGATAAATTATGATGAACAGTAAATTGGCCTCTACCCATAGTGGCTACCAGTTCCTAAGCCCCACTCTCGCTGCAGTGCCCCAAGGGGCATAGGCCCTGGCTAGGTCGCTGGTGAAAGTAACATAAAAATCCCCTTCCCCAAGAGCAGGGATGAATATGGCTAATCATTGATCATGGCTTTTGATTAGCGAATTCAGATCACTGGGGGTCCAGCTCTGAGGGCAGCTCTGGTTCAACCCTCCTCCCTCAAGACAAAGAAATAGCAGCCTTTGTTTCAACACTTTTTGGATAGGGGTGGTGGCCATGGAGACTTAAGAGAAACTGTGCTTCCTCAGGGCTGTGGGGGACAGTTAGTTGAAGGGATGCATTTGCTGGGCAGGCCAGGAATGCTCAGCTTTGGGGAGCCATCAAAACTCTTTGCGCCTGTCCGTATTCCCTCCCCAAGGCACTACAATTGCTCAAATGCAAATGCATAAAAAGTAATGCTAAAACTATGTTTTAAAACATAAAATGTAGAAAGATATACATTGTGACAAAAAAAATGGTGGGGAGGACAGAGGAGTATGGAAAAGTACAGGTGCATGCTATTGAAGTTAGGCTGGAACAAAGCAAATACAATTGTTATATATTTAGGATATTAAATTTTAACCCATGGTAACCCAAAGGAAAACAGATGAAAAATATATCCAGAAAGAAATAAGAAGACACTCAGTATAGTCCAATACAAAAAAAACAAATAAATATAAAAGTAGATATCAGCAGAATTGAAGGACAAATAAGATATAAGACTTACAAAGGCTAAATAGCAAAATGGCAGAAGAAAATCCTGTATTATCAGTAGTGACTTTAAATATAAATGAATTAAACTCTTCAGTCAAATGGCAGAGATCGGCAGAACAGATAAAAATGCATGACCCAACCATACGCTGTCTGCAAGAAATTCACCATAAAGTCGAAGGTACAAATACGTTGAGGGTGAAAGGATGGGAAAAAATATGCATTTCAAGTAGTAACCAAAAGAGAGCTGAAGTGGCTATATTAGTTTTTAAGTAAAAAGTAGTCACAAGGGACAAAGATAGTTATTACATATTGATAAAGGGGACAAATTCAACAGGAAGATGTAACAATTATAAACATATATATACCTAACAGCAGAGCCCCAAAATATATGAAGCAAATACTGATAGATTTGAAGAGAAAAATTGGCAGTTCTACATTAATAGTAGGAGACTTTAATATACCACTCTCAATAATGGATAGAACATCTAGTAAGAAGATCAATAAGGAAGTACAAATCTTGAATGATACTCTAAACCTAAAATACCCAACAGACATGTAAAACACTTCACTCAACAAAAACAGAATACACATTCTTCTTGAGTGCACATGAATCATTCTCCAGGATAGACAATAGGTTGGATCAAAAAACAAGTGTCAATAAATTTAAAATATTGAAATCATACAATGTATCTTTTCTGACCACAAAAGAATGAAGCTAGAAAGCAGTAACAGAAAAAGAAAAATTCACAAATACGTGGAAATTTAACAACATATTCTTTTTTTTTCTAAGATTTATTTTTGTTTTAATTTATTACATATCCCCCCTTTCTGCTTGTTCTTGCTGTGTTCACTTTTGCATTCTTCTGTGTCTGCTTGTCTCCCCCCGCTGCAGCGACCCGCTGAGTCAGCTCACCGCACAGCAGCCTGCCTACTCGTGGTGGCCTGCCTGCTCGCGGCGGCTTGCCCTGCCTGTGGCAGCTTGCCCTGCCCGCAGCGGCTTGCCTTCTCAAGGAGGTCTGCCCACTCGAGGCCCTGGGAACTGAACCCGGGACCTCCTATGTGGTAAACCGGCACCCTACCAATTGGGCTACAGCTGGCCCTTAACAACATATTCTTAAACAACCAATGGGTTAAGGAGGAAATCACAAGTGTAATTAGAAAATATCTTGAAGTGAATGAAAATGAAAATACAACATACCAAAAACTTAAGGGATGCAATGAAGGCAATGCTGAGAGGGAAATTTATAGCTCTAAATGCTTACATTAAAGAAGAATCCTTGGTACCTCCTAAAAAAAAAACCAAAAAAATGAAAACAAAACAAAACAAAACAAAGCAAAACCAGCTCTCACTGGAGAGTAGATGTAGCTCAGTGGATGAGCGCCTGCTTCCCATGTAAGTGTACAAGGTCCTGAGTTCAATCCCCAGTATCTCCTAAAGAAAAAAAAAAAAAAAAAGAATAAAGACTTCAGATCAGAGAGCTAACCTCAAAATGGGAAGAACTAGAAAAAGAAGAGCAAATTAACTCCAAAGTGAGTAGAAGGAAGGCGAAAACAAAGATTAGAACACAGGTAAATGAAATAGAAAGCAACAACAATAACAACAAAAGAATAGAGAGAATTAAAAAAAAATTGGGTTCTTTGAAAAGATAGATAAAATTGACAAACCTTTAGCTAGACTGACAAAAAAACAACAAAAAAAACCCCAAAAAATAAAAAACAAAACCAAAAACAAAACCCAGAGAAGATACAAATAATTAAATATGGAAATGAAAGGGAGACACATATAGTCCTTTGAAATAAAAAGGACTATAAGAATATATTATGAACAAATGTATGCCAATAAATTAGCTAAGCTAGATGAAATGGACAAATTCTTAAAAACACACAAACTATTTACATTAAATCAAGAAGAAATAGAAGATGCCAACAAACCAATTACTAGTAAAGAGACTGAATCAATCATCAAGAACCTCCAATTAGAGAAAACCCCAAGACTAGATGGCTTCATAGAGGAATTCTACCAGACATTTCTAGAAGTCTTCACTCCAATTCTGCTCAAACTCTTCCAAAAAATTGAAAAGGAGGGAAGACTCCCTAATTCATTCTACAAGGCCATACCAAAGACAGATAAAGATACCACAAGAAAAGAAAAGTACAGATCAATATCTCTTGTGAATACAGATGCAAAATTCCTCAACAAAATACTAGCAAAATTAATTCAACAGCATATTAAAAGAATTGTTCACCATGATCAAGTGGGACTTATCACTGGTATGCAAGTTTGGTTCAATACAAGAAAATCAATTAATGTAATACACCACATTAACAGAATGAAAGAAAAAAACCTGATACAGAAAAGGCATATTTTTCTGTATCAATTAAAATATGATACAGACAAAACCACTTCTTGACAAAACCACTTAGAATAGTAGGAATAGAAAGAAACTTCCTCAATAGGATAAAGGGTATATATGAAAAGCCCACAGTTAACATCCTACTGAAAGCTTTCCCTCTAAGATCAGGATCAAGGATGCCCACTGTCACCACTGTTATTTGACATTGTACTGGAAGTTCTTGTCAGAGCAATTATGCAAGAAAAGAAATAAAAGGCACACAAATTGGAAAGGAAGAAGTAAAACTTCGTTATTTGTAGATGATATGATCTTATATACAGAAAATCCTGAAAAAAAAAGCACAAAAAAGCTTCTAGAGCTAATAAATTAAGTCAGCAAAGTGGCGGGATACAAGATCAACACCCAAAGATCAGTAGTATTTTTATACACAAGCAATGAACAATTAGAAGAAATCAGGAAAAATATTCCATTCAAAACAGCAACTAAAAGAATCAAACCTCTAGGAATAAATCTAACCAAGAATATAAAGGACTTGTACACCATGTTTTGTACCAGTAAACATTAACAGAAATCGAAGAAGACTTAAAGAAATGGAAGGACATTCTGTGTTCACGAATTAGAAGACTAAATATTGTTAAGATATCAATTCTACCCAAAGCAATTTATAGATTCAAAGCAATTCCAATCAAAATTCCAACAACCTTCTTTGCAAAAATGGAAAAGCCAATCATCAAATTTATATGGAAAGGTAAGGGACTCCAAATCGCCAATGTCATCTTGAAAAAGAAGAAAAAGTTGAGGACTTAGACTTCTTGATCTTAAAACTTATTACAAAGCCACAGTAACCAAAACAGCATGATACTGACACAAGAACAGACATGTAGACCAATGGAATAGAACTGAGAGCTCAGAAATCAACTCTCATATTTATGGCCAACTGATTTTTGACAAGGGGGCAAAGACTACTCAATTGGAAAAGAAGAGTTTCTTCAACAAATGGTGATGGGAAAACTGGATCTCCATTTGCAAAAAAAAAAAAAAAAAAAAAGAGAACCCCTACTTCACACTATATACAAAAATCACCTCAAAGGTGGATAAAGACCTAAGTATAAGCACTAGAACTACGAAACTCCTAGAAGAATAACGAGGGAAGCATCTTCAGGACCCTGTGTTAGGTAATGGTTTCTTAGACTTTACACTCAAAGCACAAGCAACAAAAGAAAAAAAGAAATAAATCAGACCTCAGCAAAACAAAAAAAAAACAAACTTTTGTTCCTCAAAGGACTTTATCATGAAAGTAAAACAGCAACCTACACAATGGGAGAAAATATTTGGGAAATATATAGCCAATAAAGATTTAATATCCAAAATATTTAAAGAAATCCTTCAACTTAACAACAAAAAGACAATTAACCCAATTTTAAAAATGGGCAGGGGCCGGCTAGATGGCCCAGTGGATGGGGCGCCGGCGTACCGCATGGGAGGCCCTGGGTTCGGTTCCCGGGGGCCTCTCCTAGCGGGCAGACCACCTGGAGGGTGGCGGGCCGCCGTGGGCGGGCCGGAGCCGCCGTGGGCGGGCCACGGACGGGCGGGAGCCGCCACGGGTGGGGCGGGTCGCCCGCGGATGGAGCGCGGCCAGCCACCCGCGAACTGAAGCAAGCGCCGGCCGTGAACGGATGCAGAGACCGCCCACGAGCGGGGAGGGCCGCACCTGCACGGTGGCCACTCTCGCACTCTCGGCGCGTCGCCGCAGTGGGGGGAAGGGGAGATATGTAATAAAATAAATAAAAATCTAAAAAAAAAAAAAAAATGGGCAAATGACTTGAATAGACATCTCTCAAAAGAAGTTATACAAATGGTCAGAAAGCACATGAAAAGGTGCTCATATCATTAGCCATCAGGGAAATGCAAATCAAAACCACAATGAGGGAAATGGATGGGGCTCAAGCGATGGGGCTCCTGTCTATCATATAGGAGGTCCAGGATTTGATTCCTGGGGCCTCCTGGTGAAGGCAAGCTGGCCTGTGCAGCGAGCTCACCTGCACAGGAGTGCTGGTAGCAAGATGATGTAACAAAAAGAGACAGAGGAGAGATAATAAGAGACTCAGCAGACCAGGGGAGCTGGAGTGGCGCAAGAGATTGAGTGCCTCTCTCCCACTCCAGAAAAGGTCCCAGGATAGGTTCCTGGTGCTGCCTAAAGAGAAGACAAGCAGACACAGAAGAACACACAGCAAATGGACACAGAGAGCAGACAGTGAGCACAAAAAGAACAGGGGGTGGGGGGATAAATAAATAAATCTTAAAAAACAAAACAAAACACAATGAGATACCATTTCATAACTATTAGGATGGCTATTTTAAAAAACAACAGAAAATAAGTGTTGGAGAGGGTATGGAGAAATAGAAACATTCATTCACTGCTGGTATTAGTGTAAAATGAAAAATGCAGCCAGAAGACAACTTGGTTTTCAGAACTCTAAGGATTGAACTACCATATCATCTGGCAATCCCGCTACTCTGTCTAAACCCAAAAGAATTGAAAGCAGAAACTCAGATATTTGCACATTGACATTCATAGCAGCATTATTCACAATTGCCAAAAGATGGAAGCAGCCCAAGTGTCCATCAACCAATGAATAGATAAACAAAATGTGGTATTTACATACAATGGAATATTATTAAGCCAGATAAAGGAATGGAGTCCTGATACATGCAAGCAACATGGATGAACCTTGAAGACATTGTGTTGAGTGATATAAGTCAGACACAAAAGGACAAACATTGTATGGTCTCACTGATTTGAAACAATTAGAATAAGCAAAACTCATAGAGTTAGAATCTAGAATATAGGTTATCGGGAATGGGGTAAGAATAGGGAATGCAAAGTTAAGGCTTCAAATGTCCATGGTTCCAATAGATTTGCTTTTCCTTTTCCGGAGATTTTTAACAAATGGAATCATACCACATATATATATACATATATAAAGAACAGGGTTCCTATTTGGAATGATGGAAATGTTTTGGGAATGGATGGTGGCGATGGTAACACAACATTGTGAATGCAATTAACAGCAATGAAATATATAACTGAATACGATGAAAGGGGGGAAATGTTAAATTGTATGTTTGGTAACAGCATAAAAATTTTAAAAAAATGCATGGAACTATACTACACAAACAATGAACCCTACGTTAAAACCTGAGCTTTAATTAAATTGCTATCATCAATTATAAGAAAGTTCTACATCATTGCAAGGGTGTTGGTGGTGGGTGGTATATGGGAATCTTGTATTTTATGCATGATTGTTCTGCAAACCCACAAATTGCCTAATAAAGAAAAAAATACAATTGGGAAGGCCGAATAAACAAATGTGTCAAATCATTTTTCTTGAAAACTTACTTCTATATAGTCAGCCTGAAATGATTTCAATACAATACATGGTGAGACAATCCTTCCCATTAAAGTCATATGCACTGAATCTTCTGCTCAAGAAGAGAATTTCAGACCAAAACAAAGGCTTCCTTTCAACTCAGAACATGTTTTGAAAGAACCTATTTGGTCTAGTGGTGGAATGAGTTTCACATAACTGACCTGATAGGCACATCTTACTTGCCAGCATTGACCTTTAGCTCTGGGAATAGAAAATGAATCTCAAGGCTAAACTGTAAGTAAAAATTTGGAAATCTATACAGAGCCACGAGAGCCAAGAACACTAGGCACCATGAAATCCCCTAAAATATGTAGTGCTTCCATTTCTCTACTTCACTTCTTTGGAGATTCAGAAACTCGTTTATAGCCCCTCAATGATACAAATCTATTTGGAAAAGATTCAACGTAGTTAGAGAGTTGGCTGAAATACTTAAAGGAAGAAGTGCTTACTGACTCATTGTTCCCACTCACAACCCTTCCTCCTCCCCTCTGCCTCCAGTTTTTTCTTGAATTCCAAAGGGTCATCTTGCTATACAGGAACCAGTCCCAATTCCACATTTGAATTGAAGCACACACTGCTTATATTAAGTACTCCGCAATCTTTAGGCATTTTGTTAGTACATCCTTGATTCACTTTGCATTTTCAAACATCTTTCTTCCCACCTAATATTGTTTTAAAAATTTCTACATGATGTACTTATTAAGCACAGTTTCATTAAACTCTGAACAAAATGTGTAAGATGTAGTGGTCAGTTGAGACACAGGAAGATGCTGTGTCCTGAGGGACTGACAACCAACCTTGGTTATTCAAGCACACCAAGTACACATGTACCCTTAGGCAAGGTATCCAAAGAAGACAGTATGGTGCTGAGGCAGTGGTGTGGAGGGTATCAACTAAAATGCTTTTCAGCTGCTTGCAACATAATGCCAAACTTGAAATGGCTTACATGGTAAGGTGATTTAATATTTCATATGCAATCTTATAACAAGATTGGAGTTGGTTAATTCAGCAGCTCATCATTGGGGACCCAGGCTCTACCCATTTTTCACTTAGTCACTGTCTTAGTTTGTCAGGGTCGCTATAACAAATACTGTACAATGTATTGCTTAACAGGAATTTACTGTCTCATAGTTTTGGAAGCCAGAAGTCCAATGTCAAGGTATTAGCAGGGATTGTTTTCTCCCAGAGCCTGCATTGTTCAGCAATCCTCCAACACATGGCAATCTCTTTCTCATTGTGTCTGCTCCTCTGGTTTCCGCTGGCTTTTGACTTCTATCGACTGTGTCTGTACTCCATTTGCTTATAAGGACTGCAGTTATATGGATTAAAGCCCACCCTAATTTCATTTGGCCTCATCTAAACAGGGTCTTTGATGTTCCCATTCTCACATGAGTCCACACCTTAACTACTAACATCCCTCCTATTTACAGATGGGTTCATACGCACAAGTCATTTTTGGGTGTCATAATTCAATCCCTAACCATTATCCAGTTGACTTCTGTCCTCAGGCTTGTCGCCTCAGGGTTACAAGATGGCTGCAGCAGCTGGAAGCACCCAAACTTACAGGATACTTCCTTTTAACATTGTGTGAGGCTGAGATGCTCTCCCCTTTTTAAGAAGAAAAAGGCCTCTCTCAGAAGTCCCCCAGCCACCTTTGCATGGTAGCTCACTGGCCAGAACTGTCATCTGTCAATCTTAAATCACCCACCAGAAAAGGTGAAGAAAATTACCATGACAAATTTAGACTAATCAAGATTCACCCCCTGAAGCTCATGGTTACCTGATACTTGAATAAAATCAGGGTTTTATTAGAAAGGATCACCACATAGGGGCAGTGGCTGGTTGGCTGGTAAGCAACCTACAGTATCTTCCATGAGGTCACTTCATTTTAGGGGATTAGAAATGCAGCTTGAAACATTTACACTTTAATTTCTTGGCAATGAGAACTTCCTGAAGTTTTTAAGCAGGAGAATAAAATGAACAAATAAATGCAATTAAGGTGCAAAGGATTTTGAAGCTTCTATTCTGAAAATCAGAATTCTCATTTCTCAACATTTACTGGTGGCAACATATATTCTTTCATGTACTGAACAAGTATTTATTTATTGCTGTTCCAAATGCGGGGACAAGGTACTAAACAAAGTGGCTGGGGTTCTTGCCCTCAGTGGAGTTTATGTTCTAGCGCGGAAGTCAAACCAACATAGTTAAGGGTACGGCTCTGCCATGAAGCACAGGAGCAGGGTAAGAAGTTATCAGGGAGTGGAGGTGGATGGCTCAGAGAAGGCAACCGCTGAGCTGAGACCTGAATGACGAGAAGGAGCCTGCCAGGGGAAGATCTGAGTGCAGAGCCTTCGAAGCAGCGGGAACAGGGCCAAGTCCCTAAGACAGAAATAAGCTCAGCAGGTTAAAGACCCATCAAAAATCTTGACAACAGTGCATGGAGAGAGAGTGGTGGAAGACAAGGCCAGCTTGAGCCAGAGGAGGATTTCTTCACAATGCACAAATGCACACGTGCACACACACAGACACACACACAAGATGAGAAAGGCCTTGTGGAGCTTTTAGGCCATAACAACATTTTTTATTTTATTCCAAATGTAACAGGAAAGTGAGACTTTCAACAGAGAAGAAACTTTACAGGATCAAGCTTACTTTGGCTTCTGAGTGAAGGAAAGACCCTGAGAAATGGTGGCGCTGTTAGGAGGCAAAGGCAGTAGTCCAGGTACGAGATGGAATTGGTATCTTGGAATTGGGTGGCAGTGGGAGACGTGGACAGATATGGGTATTTTCTAGAAGCAGACACTTGTGAGCAATGCTCTAGGCTAGAGCTTTAGTTTGCACATGAATTCTCTGGGGATCTTGTTCAAATGCAAACTCTGATTCAGGAAGGTCTAGGGTGGAGCCTGAGATCCTCCTTTCCAATAAGTTCCCAAGTAATGGCTATGTTTCTGGTCTGAGGACCACACTTTGAGCAGCAGAATTCTAGACACAATGTGACCTTACATTTTTAGTTGTATTTCTTCTAATATCATACACATTTCATGTGTCAGACCAATGCTAATACAGTAGCTAGTATACTATACTATTCTATATAATATAGTACTAACATAGTAGCTACAAGTTGCTATTAAAATTTAAATTAGGGGCCGGCTCGATAGCCCAGTGGATAGGGCGCCGGCATACCACATGGGAGGCCCCGGGTTCGATTCCCGGGGACCTCTCCTAGCGGGCAGACCGCCTTGAGAATGGCAAGCCGCCATGGGCGGGCCGGAGCCGCCGTGGGCAGGGCAAGAAGCTGCCACGGACAGGGCAAGAGCCGCCACGGGCAGGGCAG
>PVKH010002131.1:0-28018 GCA_004027955.1 Chaetophractus vellerosus
AAAAAAAAAAAGTAGTGCCTTAGGAGTTGGATAGACCTGTGTGTAAATGCTGGCTCTATCACTTAAAGATATGTGAGAATTTGTGAGTGATTTAACACCTGTGAGCTTCAGTTTATATTTCTGTAAAATGGGGTTAATTCCTACCCCAAAGGGCTATGGTAAGTATTAAATAAAATAATGCAAGTAAAGCACTGAATGCAAATTCTGTCCCTTGCTAAGTACTACTTTTCTGGAAGAATTATAATCTCATTTAATTGCTTTCCTATCTTGAAGATACATTTCATTGAAGTATAAGTTACACTCAGTAAAATTCACCCTTTTGAGTTTTTACAGCTCTTTGGGTTTTGGCAAATACATATAGTCATGTAACTGCCACCATAATAAAAATATAGAACATTTTCATTACCTCCCAAAATTCACTTGTAGTGAAGCCCTCCACTCAGCCCCAAACCTTGGCAACCTCTGATCTTTCTGTCCTTATAGCTCTGCCTTATCCTGAATGCCATATAAATGGAACCAGGCAGTATGTATCCTATGAATCTGGCTTCTTTTACTCAGCATAATTCCTCTTAGGTAATTTCACTTAACCATCACATCTATTACTAGACTCAGAGTAGGAAAATGAAGTTCAGAAAGATACATAACTTACTCAAAGCTATAGTAAGTTGGTGGAAGACAGAATATTTGTTCTGGTTCTCTTTGTTTCAACATTGAATGTTTCCTGTTTGCAATATCATATTACATCTGCCAGATTATTGCTTATTAAACTCCCACTACTATTCAGCCATTTAGTCCCCTATCCTCTCCTAATCAAAGGTCCAGAAAGCTAAGAAGTGACATCAGGGCCAGCAGAGAAGTTCCAAGCAAAATCTTGCCCTTGTTCTGCCATGCTGACATTCAGGGCAGTCACCATTTTACCTGAATCCAGTTCATCATGACTGAGTTCTAAGATACACCAGGTAGTGTGGGGAGCATTTTACATGTATTATTTCATTTAATTCCTATAATAATTTGGAAAGCTCTTTTTAATTCCATTTACAGACAAGGATGCTAAGACACAGACATGTCAAACAGTGAAGTGGAGGAACTAGGATTTTCAGGCAGGTGTGTTTTTCCCCAAAGTCTGAGCTCTCTCTACCAAGCCTTGTGCCAACCTCAGTAGTTGCCCCATTACCAGGCAGTGTGCGAGAGAGTTCCTAATATATTCTATCAAAATTCTCACAAAAGCTCTGTACATAGATAATATCAGCTCATTTTATATAGGAGGAAACTGATGCTCAGAGTTTAAGAAACCTGTCCAAGTTCACATAGCTAGCAGGGAAAGAGAGAAAATTCCACTCCAAGGCCATGCCCTTTTTATTATCCCGTGAAGCACTGTGCCAGGAAAAAAAGGAGAGGAAAAAATAAGGGGAAAAAAAGGAGGAAAGAGAAGAGAAGGGGAAAATGTAACTATGTGTATTCCCTGTATAGTTCAATAGTATGACCAACACTAAATTTTTCTTTCTTAAATAGTAGATAAGAAAATATATGTAAATGAACTAAAATCCTAATAATAATAGCTACTATTTCTATAGTGCTTCTATTATATAAGGCATTTTTCTAAGCATTTTACATGTATTAACTTACTTTTCACAAAAATCCTAGAGATAGTTATTAGTATTATCCCTATTTTACAAACATAGAAACTGCCAAGAATTGTACCCTGGCAATCTGACTCTGGAGAGTCTATGTACTTAAAACACCACTGCATACTGTCTAAGGAGATTATTTTGAATGTAGTTTCATTAAATGTTAGAAGCAATGACTGTTAAACACCTTTGTTTAAAGTATTTCCTTTAAATAGGTGCCATTTGTTTGTAAGATTATAATCAAGTATAAACATTGAGTATATTAATACTATGGAAAATTACATAGCTGGTAAAAAGAATAATGTAGATTCATATCCCCAACACAGAAAAAGCTTCAAAACATGAAATGAAAAAAACATGTTGCACAAGAATGTGCACTATATGCTACTGTTTAATTAATGCATATATATTTTTCTATGGATGTGTGTGTATATGTGTGTGTGTAAACATTTAAAGAATTCTATAGAAGGATGGAATCTAATAACAATATTTGCTTCTGGGTAAAAAGTAAGGGACAAAAATTAGGAGTTATGGTCAAACAGGTTTTCTGCCTCATTTGTAATGTTTCAATGTTCACAAAGAACAAGTATTCATAAGCTGTTTGTCTAATTGAAAATTTATTGAAAATATTATTTGTTTCTCTTATCTTTTGGATTGCTTTATTCTGATAAATGCTTATATATATTACATCAAGTCATTCATTTGGGAAAAATCTGGTTTGCTATGAATTTATTTATATTTACTCTCAGGAACAGTTTTTTAAAGAAGAAAATTATTATGTAGTGATAAATTCACTATACCCTGTAAGAAATGGAGATAGCCATTTTTCAACAAGAATCTAAGGAATATTTCCTGAGTATCTGTTTTTTTTTTATTGAAAGTTTTTAGGTGATGGTTTCTTTAAGACATTTGTTTACCTACCAATGATCTTCTTTAAATTCTTAATCCTAGTGCAATCCAAAAATATTTCTCATTTAAATCCTTTCTTCTCCTTTAAAAAAAATATTAGTCAATACCAAAAAAATATTGCCTTCTTGTTGGTACTATGCTGTCTTCTGGCTGTTTCTTCCAGCTATTCTATAGGTTGAGGCTTCTTTGTCCAGACTTGTTGAACTAGTTTCATTTCAACGACTTGTAATTTGTTTCCTTACTTCTTCCAGCTATAGGCCTCTAATATGTCCAGAGATGACATATAGTTGATTAGAAGTCAAGTTCAGTGGGTACAGACCTACAAGATTGTATTCTTCTTCCCCTAGACGATGTATCGGTAAGTTCAGTTTTGTTTTGTAGATAGCTTGTTTGCTTTGCTGCCTGACAGTGGCTAGATTCCCAGTGTGTCAGGGGACTGCTGGTGAGATGTCTTAATGGATTCAATCTACTGGGTCTTGTGAGATTTCTGGGATTACCATGGTAGCCTGGCTTAATTAATCTCTGTGTTTGAAATCAATGTTTTTGTATTGAAGTCATTGTTAGAAATATTTAATGTTGCCAAGTTTAATACTTGGGATTTTAGAAGAAGTTCATTAAAATGGTATTACATTGTGTCTTGATTGATTCTGAATTTAGGAGAGAGAGAGGGAATTGTACATTTGTTTAAAGACAAAATTCCTATTAGCAACTGAACTAAACTTCTATAGCACTTTCCCCTTGGCTGTTTTCCTTCATACTTTATAGTTTATATCCTTGTGGATTAATGCAGATTGGGAAGTCTATAGCTGCAGAGGCACCTGCCTTTATCTGAGAAGACCTGGGACTTCTTATGGGGAGGGGAGGGACCTAGGAAACAACAGTAAAACCAAGAGTGAGGAAAACATGTCTACTCTTTGAAATTTGGAAAAACTAAAATTTCTTGGCATAAATTTTATGTAATTACTAGAGTGATTCTGAACATCAATGATGATAATACTTTACTATTATTTGGATTTATATAATTTTCAAAACATTTCACATATATTATTTCATCTGATAGTTAAGGCATCCTTGTTAGCTCAGTAGTACAGGTATTATTAACTCCCATTGTAAAACCAGAAATCTGAGGGAAACAGAAGTTAAGGGACTTGTGCATATCTACAGAGCTGTCAGATGCCCAAACCAGAGTTTGTAATCTACAGCTCCTTGGAATCCAGTATTCCTGATTAGCTACTATAGCCTTTTGAGGGGTAAGAACGCCAACTAGGGAAGTTCAGAGATGAACTTTTGATATGAGTTCTGCCTCTAAATTGGCAAACTTCACTGGACTTTCTTCTCCACTCATAAAATAAATGTTTGTATCATCTCTTTAGTGAGCACACAGTAATTTTCAGAGGCACCTCAGTTGTCTTCTTTGAGACCCTCACAAAGAATTGCTACAATGATTTACAAATAATCAGCACTCTATACATTTGTTGAACTAATGAATGAATCATCAAAGGTAGGATATCAAGGATTAATATTTCACTTATTTATTAAGCTGATTGAATTTGAAAATGCTTATCCCATGTCTTTGAAAAGGACTGTTTATTGAAATTATCACATTGTAAAACAATAGTTCCAATCTTTCATATTCCACATTCTCCAAATTGTTCTTCTAAAAATTTCAAGTCTCCTGATTATAAACACAAAAACTCCTTTTTTTTCAATGAGCACTTAAGGTGTTTTTAGGACTTTTTTTTCAGTTTACGGGAAGTAAATTACAGTGGTAATACCGAGGGTCAATATTATTGTGCTGGACATAAGAGATATGTTAGTAGAGAGGAGACAGTGGGAAAGCTGAGTGGTTATGGTTTCTTTTAGCTAAATACATGGAACACTAATCCAGGATTTGGACAGTTTGCAGGAGATGGCAGGTCACACTAACAGGTAGGCTTAAGGATTGCGCAAAAGCTCAATAATTACTATGACACCCTATGTCTCAACTACACTAATTCTACAATATGTTCCACAGTCATTGTCACTATTATTTCTTTTCTTTTTTTTCAAACGAAAGGTCTCACATATTTATTACTGAACCAACTTATTTATGCCAAAGCATAAAAAAGAAAAAAACCAGCGTTTTCCTCCAAAAAACTAAGCCTAACTGTTCAGAAAGGGCGTCTTTTTCAACTTCATATCGCGAAATGTAAGTGAACTTGAAACAACATAACCATGTGAGTTATCACATGTGCGATTCCTTACAGACCCAGCTTGGTTCTTCTCCAATGTCTTCTCTTGGGGTTGTTCCTGATTTTATTGCCAGTTTTCATTTGAATCCATTGAGGAATCGGGAGATTCTGTTTTTGTTTCTTGGCCAGGAATTGCTTGATTCTAAAAGTCTTATGAGAAGACATGGTGAAGCTGGAAGTCAAACGCACCAACGATGGCGGAGGAAGAGAGAGAAAGAGCCTTATTTCTTTATTAATAAGAAACATAATGTGAGAGCCCTGTCAAAATATATATCTTTTATATTTTTGCTTTTTCTGCTTTAGTGAACTTTGAATAGCCTTCTCTGGGTTTTATGGCCCTCTTCTCTATATCTTAGAGATGGTTTTCCTTAGTGTTCTGTCTTTGCTATGAATATCCGCTTGCATTTGCCTACAGCAATATCTATACTCCTATAAATTTAGAAATTGGATGATTCATTCACTTTAAAACTTCAATTATCCTCTTACAAAAGATAAAATGCCAAATGACTTCATCTGAAATTGTTATCCTGTTTTCAGAAGTCCAACCTATCTCTCTTCCTATGGCTCATTGTTTTATGCATTGCTTAATGAAAGCAAAAATTAGATTCTGTCTTTTCTTTATCGTCCTTTAAAGAAAAACACAGTCACTGGCAAGTCATTTATAAACTTTACTATTTTACATTTTAATTTCATTTTGTATACTCATTTCAATCAACATGTTGTTAATTTACCAAATCCATTCCCTAATATATTCTAAAACTATGTCTTCAGAGTTAAAACTAAATTAGCAAAGTAAAACCTCCATGTTAGTCACTGAGTACAAAACTTTGTATAAATGATCAATTAAATATTACTTTTTGTGTTAGTTTTCAACAAACTCGTAGTGCTTACTATGTACCATATACACATTCTATTATATTAGCTCATTTAATCCTCACCTTAACTTTATAAATGAAGAAGGTAACGAGCCAAACATCACAGGGCAAATGAATAGGATAGTTGGGATTTGAAGTCAGGCTTGTGGAGCTAGAGCATGTGCTTAACTGTTATGAGTCCTACTTTTCCTTCTTTATGATAATTGTCAGGAGAACAATAACTACATTTTTAAATTTAAAACTAGAGTAAAACTTCCACAGTGCTAATCACTCAATAAGGTTCTATTGATAATCAATGAATTGAGATATGTATTCATATCATTAAGATTTAAAGGCTTTCCTTGGTTTTGCTTTTCTTCTTTTCTAATTGTCTGACATATAGGGAATGATATGTTTAGAAGATAAGGGAGGAGGACAGGTATGTGTAGGAGACCAAGATAAGTAGGAATTTATGATCAGATGAGTGTATGATTACATAGTGGGTGATAGTTTATTTATAATTAATGTAATAGTTACCATTTATTATCTATTTACTAAATACAGATCACTTTACATATATTATCTCATTTATTTCTTACAATATTCATATTAGGCCCTATCATTATCCCATTTTACAGAAAAGAAAAGTTGCATCAAATCACAGTTACTGGTCTCTAAACTCAAACTATCCACACCATTCTACCTCCATCATATTCATACATGTGCCCCTGGAGATACAAAAATAATATGAGCAACATATTGAATAGTTTACTACCAAAGGCTTTCACATTCATTATTAGGGTAGGCTCCTTACAAACAGGAAAGAAGATAGATTTGAAATCACACAGGCAAGACCTTCCCTTCTCTTAGCTTTGCGATCAGTGTTGCTTTTCCTCTCTGATTCTCAGTTCTCTCATTAGTGAAATGGTGATAATAAAACCTACCCCACCAAGCTGTGGCAACATTACACCTATATGAAACCTATATGAAAGCCTCTAACACAGACTAGGAATTGATATGTGTAAAAATCCTCCATTTGCTCACTTCATCACCTCAACATCTATGGGTAGCATTTATTATTATCATTTTAGAGGTGGGAAAATTAAAATTCAGAAAGGTTATGTAAACTTTTCAAGATTAGTTTCTAAGAGTAACAAGCAGAGACTGAAGCCAAAGTCTTCTAACCCTAAGTCCATTTCTGCTATACCAGGATACCAATGGAAGATTTGTCCAGGCAGGTAAAGACTTAGAGGGTTTTTTTTTTTATCATTAATTCTCATTTTTGTTACCTTCATAGAAATTTATATGTGTCATTTTAAATACTTACAGAAAAGAAGTTTACAATATGTCATTGTTTTCAGTCTCATAGCACATATTGAGGCAAAAGTATTAAAGGTTATATCATAAGTTGCGTGAAAGGAGAAATCATGTCTTATTCATCTATGCTTCCCTAAACCCGGCATGATGTCTGAAACTTAATAAAAGCTCAATAAAGGTTTTTGAAAAGAAAAATGGATGGATGGATGGATGGATGGATGGATGGATGGATGGATGGATGGATGGATGGGTAGTTGGGTACTTGGTTGCATACTTATATGGATGAACAGATAGAAAAATGAAAGGACAAACAAGGGAGGAACAAGAAAAATTGCAATGGCTAGTAAATTCTTAGAGTAGCTTGTTGGTATATATTTACAATGTGAGTATCATCACAGCCTGGGCCATGGGACACATATTGCACAAACTTTATTATGTGTGACTACACCCTGTAAAAAAAAACATGTTACGACTAAACCCCCAATTTTTTAAAAACTCTGACATTAGTCACTACCCATCTTTTCTAGTAAAGTAGAACATTCTATAATAAGTTTCTGTTTTGTTGCTCAACTCCTTATTCTCTTATTAATATTGTACTGTAAAACACCATCTCCATTTTATTGTGTCACTTCTGAGCCACAGCAGAACACATCTGTTTGCAGGGAAATGTTGCATTAAAAGTATTCTGGATACTTCCTTATACCCTACCTAACTTCTCTCTTGTGGGAGAGAAGATTATCCTAAAATCCAAATTGCTTCCAGTACCAAAATTACTTATCATATTAAAATGCCCAATTTCTCAGCATGGCTGATTTCTATCAAGTGTGTTATAATAATAATAAAAACAAAAATATTAATAGTAGATCGCATTTTTAGTTATTTACTATGGGCCAGTCACTTCATATGTATTAATGCATTAATTTTCATATGAATCATATGACATAGGTATTAATTTTATTCCCATTTTACAGATGTGAGAACTGAGACACAAAAGGCCAAATGCAGAGCCAGTAAGTAGCAGAGTTAACACTCAAACTCAAGTAATCTGGCTCTAGGGTTTAAGCTCTTGTCATTAAAGCTATATATACTGCTCCCAATGAGAAGTCAGTTTAATCATATTACATTAATTTAGACTAACATGTTTCCATGCTATTCCTAATCCAAAATCTAAATTCAGCACTTTTAAAGAAAGGCTTTGTAGCTATCATCTAGCACAAGAAAACTCCATATTTTGTTGATATTGGAGGGTGAGAGAGAGTCAAATGTCACCTAGATAAAACCTTTTTTCCTAAATCAGGACAGGGAGGTCTAGCAAGGACAAAGATCTGAAATTAATTTCACTTGTTAGGGATGGGCAGATGCTAGGGGAAACACAGGACTGCAAGAACATGGAGTAAATACAGCCCAGCAGTCCAGACATTCTCCTCCTCTAGCCCCGAGGCTCTCAGTCATCTTCCTTTTCTGCCAGTTTGCCTAATTTCCATCCTTGGGACCAGGGTGAAGACATTTTGGTTCCCCAGAGAGCTGAGGAA
This sequence comes from Chaetophractus vellerosus, assembly GCA_004027955.1. NCBI lineage: Eukaryota > Metazoa > Chordata > Mammalia > Cingulata > Chlamyphoridae > Chaetophractus > Chaetophractus vellerosus. Next base: position 8,472 of record PVKH010002131.1, read on the forward strand.
GTGGAATCTTTTTCTTTTCTGGGTTTCTGATTCCCTTCTTCCAAGTTCTCTGAACTCAGCTCGGTCTGTATCTCTTCATCATTTCCACAAAAATAGTATTTTACTCAATATTTCACTTTCTCTTTGCCCACCTCCCCCTGAACTCTGCCCATGAGTGCAGAAATTTACAGACAACACCAAATATGATATTTAATTTCTCTGCACATACCTGCATCACAGCCCTGCTTCCTGCCCCCTCCTCATCCCCTTCTAACTACCTTTGTCACTATTATGAGTGCTCCAGGGAGGAGGGGAAAAGGAAATTTAACTTTTTGCAAGTATATGAGAATTTAATACCAAAGGAAAGGGAGAAGATGTGAAAGTAAAAACTTATTCAAGATTTAATCACAGGGAAGGACAGTTGCCTGGCGGAGCAGTAAAACATTCTCTACCCTCACTTACCTTTTATCCTGCTTGAAATTCCACATATTATTCATTTGCATTAATAGGAAGCCTGTTCTGAAAAAGGAAAAAAAATCTCTTTCAAGAGGCAATTTGATAACATAGAGAAAAAGGAGTGTCTGAGTCATAGCAGCCAAAGTTGGCTGAGTGAATTGAGTGACTTATTTCTCTAAAGCAAGGGTTCATAACCTTTTTTGTTCCATAGACCCCTTTGCCAGTCAGGTGAAAACCACGGACCCCTTACTGAGTTCACACTATACTGTGTATTATTTAATAAATATGTCACACCTGCACCAACATGTCCCCACAAGAATAAAGCTTTTTTTTTATTTCTATGCAAGCTCATGGACCCCTTGTTAAGAATTGCTGGTCTAAAGCAAGTTATTCATCTGTAGAATGAAGATAATTCTACCCACAAGAGTGTTCGGAGGATAAAACGTGATACTGTATGAACAATGCCTTCAGCACATACTAAGTAATAGCTCCTGTTTCTATTATTTTTATATTAAATGATTATTCTAAAGAGTCACAGGCAATTCAGATATTCACATATCTAAGTGATTAAGTTCACAAGATTGCTTTCCTTATAACCAACTGAGTTCAGTTGCTCTGAGGGAATGATGATATTCAATGAGGGAAGGAGTGTTTGGTATTTAGGTTTTATAAGACCTTTCCTCTGGCGATAGACCATAGGCTAGGAAAAGTGGAAAAGCTTTCTGCATCAAAGGGCTCCCTGAAATTCACTGCCTTTAGTACTTTCATTCACTTAAATTAGGAGTTAAGTAGACTTGTAAGTTAGCCTAGGAAGCTAATTAAACAAACAGACAAAAACAGATAGTATATTTTGAACCTCAAAGAAATTTCCTTAGGAAGATTTATGGGAATATTACCTGTCTATAAATTGGCATTTGTATAATAAGCACATGTATCTATCTAAAAGAAAGCAGAAAAATAATCCCCAAAGAGGGATGATTTGGAGTTTGTAGATTAAGTGATAAAGGACATGGGGTTGATGGTGGAGTGAGCTAAAGCTGCTGCCTCCAGAGAAGACTCTTCTAGGAACAGGAAGATGTATATAGAGTAGGGGGTCCATAATGTCTTTCACGTCCCTGTCATCTTTGGACCCATATATAGAATTCACCAGCTGAGACCTCTGGTATTGAGGAAATGTATATCCAGACCCCAATCATTAACAATGCACATTGCTGTGTATATATATTTCAAGGTGTATGCCTTTTCAGTCTACAAGATTACAGAAAGCAAAGTCACAAAATCATTAAAATCATTACAATGTTTTCTTGACAACCACTTTGGAAAATAATGCCACAAATACACCCTTCTAAACAATGATTACTCAAACTTAATGAAGCTGTAATGGATATGGTAAATTGGATTTCACTCTGATTACAGGTTGTGTTACTCTGAATAAGTATCATCTGTAGCTGCCCTTTTCTTAAAAGAAGGCAGAGTACCATTTGGTCACCGTCAGGGATTACTTTTAGCTTTCTACTCATTTTAATTTTCAAGAGCTCACTTTGTAGTCCAAAAAATTATTACTTGGGAAAAAATTATCCCTTAGTTTTCTTCTAATTCTATGCATAAAATTGAATTCTCTTTTCATGGAATAGTTCCCCCATCTCTGTCACCAAAATCTTAAGAGGTTTTAAATTTCACGTGCCTTTTTTGAAAGCTAGAGCTTTCTACCCATTTTCTTGACAGTCACAATATTTTCAGTTGTGGCAGGCAGAATTCCATGATGACCCCCAAGTTTCCTGCCCCCTGGTGTATACATACCTGTTCCTAGGTATTCAAATACTTGGTGCTACTATGAAGGAATTTTGCAGATGTGATTAAGATACCAAATCAGTTGACTTTAGAATGGAGGGCCTAATCCAATCAGGTGACCCTGTAAAAGGAACTGGGTTCTACCTGGTAGGAGAAGTTTGAAGCATGCGAGGGATTCAGTGTAAGAGAATCGCCATTGCTGGCTTCGATGATAGAGGGGTCCACACGGCAAGGAATGTGGATAGCATTTAGAAACTGAGAGAAGGTACTGACTGACAGCCAACAAAACAACAGAAACCTCAGTTTAGCTTTGAGAAACTGAATTCTTCCAAAAACCCGAATGAGCTTGGAAAAGGATCACAAATCTCAGATGAGAAAGCAATCCCAGCTGACACCTTTACTTCAGCCATGCGAGACCCAGAGCAGCAAGTGCAGCCATGTCACATGCAGAACTTTGAGCTAATAAATGGGTGTTGTTTTAAACTGTTAAAATTGTGATAATTTGTCACAAAGTTATAGAAAGTGAATATACCAGTGTTTGTTTTACAGGTGTAAGAAAAGCATAAAAATATGTTTGAGCACAATGGTGTTTCTATAAATGAATCTAGATTGAAAAAGGATTTTCCAAGTGTGGCTTTCCCAATCTGATTATTATGCAAGTGATTGCTAATACAACCTCTCTAGAATGGGAAGTTAATGTTATATATTTTGCTTTTATGCATTACTTATTCATATCCATGAAAGTTGGTAGTACATTGAAAATTTATTCATCTAGGAATAAGTAGCTGAAGCTTTTATCCATGTCTCCTGCAGCTTTTATAATTTAGCCTTGTGCACCTGCTATATTCCCCCAAAGTTTTTCTCAAAATGAGAAACACTTTGACCAATGATTTATCATTTAGTCTTCCCAGTCTATTGGTCCCCATTTTCCCCCAGATGCTCACAGCTCCTGTGGAATGTGGATGTGATTGCCATGGCACTTGAAGCAGTGTGTCATTGTGTATTAAAACAGCCTTCTGCTCTTGATCCACAATTAGTTTGTAACACTGTGAGCCTGCGTGTGTTGGTGTTGAGCTTGTAAACTTCCTATCAGCTGCTTTCTCCATTGGTTCTCTTTAGGAACTGTGCTGTGATAGGGAGATACATTTCACAGCCTGAAATTTTCCTGGGCTTCTAGCCTTTCCCTTGGTCATTTTTTTCCTGTTGAATGACTTGAGGGAATACCTGTAAGGTTCTCTGAGAAAGTGAATGGTTGAAGAATGCGTAAGTGAGTGAAGAGATAATTCCTTGATCTAGTTTTTTTGCAATAATAAATTTTATTTTTAGAGAAGTTTTAGATTTAGATTTATAGAAAAATTATGCTGAAAGTATAGGGAATTCCCAAACCCCCCCCCCAACACACACACACACAGTTTCCCCTATTATTAAAATCTTACATTGGTGTGGTAGGATTTGTTACAATTGAACCAATATTGAAACACTGCTACTAACCAAAGTCTATAGTTGACATTGTGGTTTACACTTCATGCTGTACAGCTTTATAGGCTTTGACAAATGTAAAATGTCATGTGTCCATCATTGCAGTATCATACAAAACAATTTCACTGCCCTGAATGTGCCCTAATCTATTTTAACACTTCCTCTCAGGTCAAGATAATCTTGACCAAAATTGCAGACAAATGTCTTCTTGTTGGGAAAGGTAAGCCAAAGTAACTGGCACTTATCCAAGGAGAACCAGAAAGCCTGTAATCATTAGAATGTGAGACTAATTGGTGGACTTTCCTTTTTGCAGAGCAGTAGAATTTGGCACCCCAAGAAGAGAGTTGAAGCCATGGATGATTGCTCTTCTTGTTGTATTACCACTGACAGTGGTGGCAGTGACCATTGGTCTTCTGGTTCACTTCTTAGCCTCTGGTAGGTAAGATTAGGGGTTTCACTTAGGTTGATTTCATTTATCTGCAGTTTCAGTTGCATATATATACATATATTTCATTCCCAAAATATTTTTACTTTTATCTATAAGTGATCATATTGAGAATATGTTTGTTTTAATTTTTTCAATCATGCAATCAACAGATAATTATTGAATGCCTACTCCATGCCAGGTACTTTTCTGGGGCTCAGGATACAGCATTAAGGAAAGCAAACAAATTCTCTATCTCCATGGAGCTTACAATCTAGTGTTCTTTCAACCATTCACACAAATGTTTAAAAATACCAATTGTCTAAAATTTACTAGTAATAATAAAAAAGAAAACATTGTAATTGTTCATTATATATTCAAATAAAATATGATAAATCAAATTTGTAATCAAAATTGGCTCTTTTATTGATGGCCATCATTTTTGGTGGACCAACATTTCAATGGCAAGAGAAATACACTTGTCTAAAGAAATAATTTCAAAATGATGTGTAAGCTCTAAATATGACACATTATTATTACTTATTTTTAGAGAAACTTTACTCTTTCCAAAACAATATTTAGATGCTACACTTAATTGATATATTCAGAAATAATATTTATAATATAAATACTTAACTATATTTATAATCACAGAAATAATACATTTGGGAATTCTCTCTATTTATATTGCATCTCTCTCTGCACATAGTGCAAAGCATTTATATTTTTTGACAAATCTCCACAATGTCACCCTTTCATGGACATACGTGATAAAAATGACTCAGACTGCTAAATTGAGTGGTCTTATCCGTTGTCGTGCTCCACAGCCTTGATGAGCTCTTAAAGAGCTTAACAACACAGTCCCAGGCCCCAAATGGAAGTCCCATCTTGTTACCAGATTTTGTCTAGATTCTTTGACTATGCTGCAGAAATGACTTTCAAGAGCACGTCAGGTTAGTTAGGCCAGTAATTTATTAAGGTAGGGAAGGAGGAGAAATAGGAGAAAATAACAGATCATGGCTCCCAGAGAGAGGAAGGGGCTGAAGAGTGATAAAGAGGGATGGTTTATAGGCTACACTTTCCCATTATAGATTATAAATGCCCAGGTTTTACTTGTGTGTTGATCCATGAGGGGGCAACACAGAGACAACAGGGTGCAGAAGCCAAGAAGAGTGAGAGGACTGGAGAGATTTGACCTTTGTGCTTGCCTTTTAAACCATTAATTATTCCACCCCTTTGCTAATGGCATGGGAGGAGTTCCAGCTGTTTGCTGTTTTGATTGATTACCCAACCCATCAATTCCCCAGGTGAGCCCAGTGATACTGTCCCTGGAGAATATCCTTGGGCTTCTCCTGGCTTCCGAGAGAATCTCATTCGTGAGGGTCTTCCAGCAGCCATCTTGGTGGTATCCATATCCACATGGACTTCTTGCCAGTTTCCAGATCCATCTATTGATTCCCTATTTTACTAGCTGGCTTCAATCTGTTGTTTACCATATGCCAATGGCAAAGGATTCTCAGGTCAGTTAATTTGATTGCACAAAAGTCCTTTATGGGGAAATTTCAGATTGTGTATATGTTGCTGGAATAAAAATTTAAAACAAAAACATAGGAATGTTCAACAGAAACAGTGATCCCTAATGTAAACCATAGACTATACTTAATAGTACAATTATAATAAAATTCTTTCATCAATTGTAACAAATGTACTATGCTTATGCAAGGTGTTAGTAATAATATGGGAACTTTTTACTTTATGCATGATTTTCCTGTAAGCCTACAACTTCTCTAATTAAAAGAAGGCCAAAAAAAAAATCCCTTTATTATGAATGTAAGGTTTGATAACAATATAGATTATATATATGAGTAATTAGAGGAACAACAAAAAAAAATTACAGTCCAGAGATGTCTGGCTTAGTAGATATACCATTCTGAGAGTCTCTGTTTCTAGGTCTGTAGCCAGGACTCCATTGTTTCCTCCCCTTGGGAGAGAGAAAGTTTTCTGCCCCTTCCATACTGAAACATTAAACCTTTGTAGCTTCCTTGCTCCTTCAGTGCCTTTCTCCTAAAATTGTCAAATTCCTCAGCAGTCTCATTACACGCTTTCTTACTCATTTGCCAAGTATAGATCTGATTAACTTATCCCCGTTATCCACTGTTATTGCCTCTACCTTAGATAGCTTTTTTCCCTACTTTTTCTCTCCATTTCTTAGTGTGCCTGGCTCTCCCATTACAAACCAGAATTTACTAGAACCTTCATTTACCTTCTACTTCAGCAAGGGCAATTAGTAATTAAGGGTTCAGGCTCTAGAGACAGTCTACCCAGGTTTAAAACTCATACAGGCCATTTACTAGTTGTATAACATAGAGCAGCGACTTAAGACCTGTGTGCCTCACTTTCCTCATCGTTTCAGTGGAGGTATTGCTAGCCTTAGAGAGCTGGACTGAAAATCAAATGGCTAATGCATGGAAAGTGCTCAGAAAATTGCCTGGCACATGGGAGGCATTCAATAAATGTTAGCTACTATTACTAGCATAAGGTGTTAATCATTATTTCCATTTTTAAATGAAATTTTAAGTACAAAGACTTCAAAATCAGCCCATTATAGTTGGGACTTAGATCCTGAAAGCTATACCCAAACTACTTAACTCTCTACTTTTTGTTCCCACCACAGGCCAGAAAATAGAGTATTATCATGGTACCTTCAAGTTTTCAGATCTACGAGTCAATAGCCATTCTGGACAATCCAGTACATACCAATTTAAGGACTTGCGGGAGATAAGTGAAAATTTGGTAAGTCAGATGAAAAAATTTTTATCATAGAATAACACATGTGGGAGGGTTTTTGTGGATCACACACGTCAATATTTCTCAGAACATGATCTTCAGACCCCCTGCATCAGAATCATCTGGAGTGCCTGCAGATTCTCAGGCGCCACCCCAGACCTGCTCTGTGTGTGATGGGATGGGACGCGGGGGAGGGGAGGAATAAAATCTGAATGTTTAACATATGAGTGATTCTGATGAACCACTCTAACTCAGTCACCTCTTTTAAAGGCGGGGCAATTGAGGCCAAGGTATCTTAACCCTTTGCTCTCCCCATTATACCAAAATATCACCCACCCGGAAAAGCCTAACTGTACCAGAAATTGTTATTTGTAAGACTATATGCTCTCCTTGAAAGACCAAATTTTGAGGTTTCAACCATAAATCTTTGTTTTATCTCACAAATAATACTAATATTAAATTACTAATTACTCGTTACAAATAATTACTAATAAAAAGTCCAGACCTGTTGTGTTATATTCAAATTAAATGTTAACAATTTTGTTCATGCCAAAATACAGGACTGTCTGCAAAAGGAACAAAAGTAAACTCAATTGTATCATAGTTCCCTTCAGGATGCCTATGTACCCCCAGTCAAAAACTAAACTCAGGTAAATTTCCTGATAGGAAGCACAGAGGCACTTTTTAAAAGGGAAAAAAGGACAGGTACGTTGGTTCGGTTTCATCAAAGAATCTATTTTTTCTCCAAAACATTTCCTTTATTTTTCAAATCAATTTCCATTTTTTTTCACAGTACCATCTGTACCTTGTCCATAGGCAGACTCAATGTCAACATATATATAATATCATAGATGCATACAATTTATATTTTCAATTAACATTGTCCTGCGTATTTTTTTCCATTTTGCATTCTCATTCACCCCCATGCAATTATCAACATTTACAAATTGATGTACATCCTTCTACTCTTTTAAGTCCAAACCTCTTAGAAAATAGCATTTGTAATGAATTTTTTTTAAAGATTTATTTTTATTTTACATCCCCCCCTTTTGCTTGTTCTTGCTGTGTTCATTTTTTCTCTGAGTCCCTCTGTGTCTGCTTGTCTCCCCCTGCTGGGGCGACCTGCTGAGTCAGCTCACCGGCACAGTGGCCCGCCTGCTCATGGGGGCTCACCCTTGCTCGTGGGGGCTTGCCTTTGCCCACAGGGCTTGCCTTTTTGTCCACAGGGGCTTGCCTTAGCCTGCGGCTGCTTGCCTTCTCGAGGCGGTCTGCCTGTTCGAGGAGGCCCGGGGACCGAACCCGGGGCCTCCCATGTGGTAAACCGGCAGCCCACCAACTGGGCTATACAGCCGGCCCCCTGTAATGAATTTTTGAGGGCAAACCTGGAGCTTGAATACATACTCCAGTTCCTCCTCTAATCCTAATCAACTCCAGATTTCCCTTCTCAGTGTTAAAAAAAATAATCTGCCTTAATTAAAAAGATGTACAAATTCTTTGGACAATGTAAAATGCTATAATTTGGGGGGAAAGTTTAAAATCTGTTTTCTTGATGTTTTATAGCCAAAGTTGTTATTGTTGTTGTAAGGTTACTGAAGTAAATAGTCAGCAATGCAGTAGGACTTTTAAAAATAGTGAGGGAGGGGCTGGCTGTAGCCCAGTGGATGAGGGCGCTGGTGCACCACATGGGAGGCCCCAGGTTCTGTTCCCGGGGGCCTCTCCGAGCGGGCAGACCGCCTGAGAAGGCAAAACCGCCGTGGGTGGGGCAGAGCCGCCGTGGGCAGGGCAAAAAGCCGCCAAGGGCAGGGCAAAAAGTCGCCACAGGCAGGGCGAGCCGCCTGCGAACGGAGCAAAAGTCACCTGCGAACGGAGCAAAAGGCCACCCGGGAGCAGAGGCGGACCCGCCCAAAAGCGGGGCAAGCCGCCTGTGCAGTGAGCTGACTCGGCACGTCGCTGCAGCGGGGGGAGACAGGGCAGACATAGAAGAACACACACACAAAATAAACACACAGCAAGAGCAAGCAGAAAGGGGAGGGATATGTAACAAAAAAAAAATAGTGAGAGAAATGCGCAGGTATATCTGTAACATGAACAACTGTGTTTGCGAAGCGGACTTTTAAGTTTCAGTTAAGCATGTATTTCTGGGGGTGAAGGAACCTCATGTGCAAAGGCTGAATTAGGTAATGGCACATTATCCTCATTGACACATGCAAGTCCTGCCTCTGGTTCTGATCATTTATTTATTCTCCTTAGCCCACTCCCATTCCACTCTTCCCAGCAGGCAATCTAATGTGTTTCATGTATATTTTCTTTGTATTTGTTCTTGCAAAAATAGATTTTATTTGTGTGTATGTACTTTCAATTCATTTAATTGGTATTATGCTACAAATCACTATTTGCTTCATACATTTTTTACCAAAACTTGGTATTATTTGACTTTCTACTTTTGGCAAGCCTAATAGACATAAAGTGGTATCTTATTTTTCATTTAATTTGCACTTTTTAAATTACTGATGAGTTTGTGCATTGTTACATGTAATTGCTAGCATTTTGGGCTTTCTTTTCTATAAATTGCCTGTATGTCTTTTTTCACCCATTTTTAAGACCCGCCCATGTTGCTAAATTTACATCTAATTCATCACTACTAGCTCTTGCATGATGACTCATGGTGTACATCTACCACATTTTACCTCCGTACTTGCCCATCATCATGAAAAATGCTATACTGAAAAGCCTCCTCCTCATCCCTTTGTGGACCTGTACACATCCCTCTGGTAGCAGAATTACTAGATGTGCATAAATTTAATTTGACTAACTGGTGACAGATTGCTCTTCAGAACAGCTGAACCAGAGTGTACACCCAACTGCAATGCATGAGGATCCTTATGCTGTCATATCTTTGCCAAAACTTGGTATTAATTGACTTTCTAATTTTCACTAGCCTAAATTTTATTTAACTTGCACTTTTCTAATTACTAATAAATGTGTGCATTGTTACATAAAATTGTTTGCCTTTTAGTCTTTCTTTTCCATAAATTGCTTGCACATACTCTTTCCCCATTTTTCTATCAGAGTTGTTTTGTTTTGCTTTATTCTTATGCTTCACAGGCATTCCTTAAGTATTCTAGAAATAACAGTTATTGGTTCTAGACATTGCACTTATCTTGCCCCATTCTTCATTTCATTGTAACTATGGTAACCTTCGTGAAACAGAAATCTGTAGTGTTTGAATGGATTTTCAAAGTAATCATATTTTGATTTTGAAGTGATGAAATCATTACTTTTCTTTGCCATACAGTTTATGTTCTTGAAATATTTTTAAAGATGTCCTTCCTTGCTTATAAGTCATAAAAATATTATCCTATATGCTTTCTATTAATTTTATAGTTTTATCTTTTATATTAGGTTTTAATGAATCTGGAGTCCACCTTTAAATGTGATGTTAGGTAGGGATTAATTTTTTTCTCCATATACTAAGCCAGTTTTCCTAAACAACCTGACCTTTGCTTAATATATGGTATGATTATTGGACTCATTGCATTTCTAGGTGTCTGGGTCTTGCAGAAGAGGACACAAGCTTTATCTCCTCAGAATGTTCCTAATCTCTTTAGAGAGATGAGAGTAATATGCATGAAACTGAAGAGAATGACCTGATGTAATTTAGGACTAAACTGTATGCTGTAGACAATAAGTACAGAAGAACTTAAAAAAAAAAAAAAAAAAAAGAAAGAAAATCACCAAGGGCTCCAATGTCAGGAAAGGCTTTGTATTATCTTAACCATCTTTAAATGACAGGTGTTCCTCTTTCTCACCTCATCCCCGACCCAAGTTAGCTTTAGAAGAATTACAGGAAGGGTTCATGCCTCATCCTAAACCACTCCTGCTTATTGTTGGCTAAATCCCAATGAGTAAAACCAGATTCCTCTCCCTGTCCTATATGGGTGCTAATTAGACAGCCAAGAAAGACAGGTCACAGGTCCTGTTTTTCCTCATAATTTAGGATTTAATGAATTGAATGCAAATGGAGCCGCAAAAGTAAAATGAGTTCATTCTCAGATCCCAGTTCCAAATTCCCTGAGATAGTGGCACAAACTTATCCCAACTCTCCATCCCTGGTATCATGCTTCAGAAAAGACTGTAGTAACTAGACACCAGTAATTCATGATTCCCCCAAATAGGTAGGTTACTTTCATTATTATTCAAATTTTATGTTTGTGTAGGGTCCCTGACTGAATGCTGTAGTTGGAGAAAAAATATTTCAGAAGTATCAATAAATATTTTTAAAGTTTGGAGTCATTACAAATGTGAAAGTTATAAACTAGTGACACCATAACAGTAATAATAGCTAACGTATATCGAATGCTAGGCACCATGCTAAGCTTCTTACATGTATTAATTTAGCTAATCGTCAACAACAGCCTTATGAGGCAGGTACTATTACTATCCCAGTTTTATAGATGATAAAACCAAGGTAAAGAGAGTAATTTGCTCCAGGTCATACAGCTAACAAATGGCACAGTTAGGATTTGGAAGCGAGAATTCCTATTTGAGATTCCTCATTCTTAATTAACTTCTGTCCCGCATGCTGTTTGTCATTCAAACAATACCCCAGTTGTGAGGTTTAACTTCCTATCCAGTATCCCACAAATTACACAGGAGTCAGGTATTTTTTTTTCTTGTACATTATTCTCTTTCAATTAAACTTATTATTTTACTAACTAACAATGGTAACTATTGAGAGTTTTTTTAGAATTGTCTCCCTGCAAGGAAACATTTCTCCTGTCCCCAGGGCAATTCTAAATTTTATTTTCTTTGTACCCAGGAACACCAGAAATAGGACTCAAAATGATCCTCAAAATATCCTTGAGACCGTGCCTAAAGTTGTAGAGATAAAGAAATGGGAAACAAAAAATGGTACAAAGAGATAGTTGTAGTTTAGGAAATTAGAAGACAGAAGTGGGAGGTTTGGCTCTGATCTGAACTGCTACTGAGTTCTTCTACTGAGAAAAAGTGACCGGGTCGAGGTAAACTTAAACCTAGCAAAGGTATTAAAGGTTACCTAAATTTTGGAGTTGTGCAAGGTAGAGAAGGAAAACTTCCCCGATGCTTGGAGTAGGACTGAGGCCTTAGGTTTAGAGAGAAGAGAGTGGGTTTGGAAGGTTTAAGGAAAAAAAGAAGTCAAGATTATAAAGAAACTTCACGTACAGAGGTAAGGAAAGTTGGACATAGCATATGGCTCTTACTTGAGATTTATGTTCATTCTTAAATGAGGATTAGACATGACTGAAAGAGGAAGGTGTATGTTGCTACCTTTACCTTAATATGATTAATTCAAATCCTGAAAGAAAAAGCTAGCTATTATATATACCATTTCTAATCATCAATACAGCACTGCAAGGAAGGCATTATTATCTCCACTTTCCAGATTAAAAAACTAAGCTTCTGAAGTTAAGTTCCCATAGTTGGTAAAGATGGAGGGGCGATTTGAAGTCATATAGGTACTCCAAACAAGTGCCCATTCTACTAAATTGTTTTTACTTGTCAAGAAGGAACTTGGCTAAGATAGGCAGTTCAGAGGAGATAAAATTATTAAAACTTATATCAATTCTTCACCCATTTAATTTTAAATCCATTAGAAATCTTACATGCTGGGTATGCTAGACAATTTTTTCTTAACCAATACCTTGGATTTGCTGACTGGATAAAGATGTCATACTCTTCAGTTTCCTCACTTCCCTGTACCAGGTTCTGACAAGGAAAACAATAGTAGAAGCAACTATAATTCAAAGAGGTAGGAGGTTGACAGATATATGCAAGTCTAGCATAAACTGTCTATGGTTGGAGGAAAGATGTGGGTGGGTAAGTGTTTTTTTTTATTTTTTATTTTTTATTTTGTTGTTTTTATTTTTTTAAAGATACATAGACTATACAAATATCACATAAAAAATTTAGGGGATTCCCATATGCCCTGCTCCCCACACCTCCCACATTTTACCACATAAACAACATCCTTCATTAGTACATTCATTGCAATTGATGAACACATTTTGGAGCATTGCCACTAAGCATGGATCAAAGTTTACATTGTAGTTTACAATTTCTTCCACCCAATTCTGTGGGTTATGACAAGATTTATAATGGCCTGTATCTGTTGTTGTAATGTCATACAGGACTTCCCAAGTCCCAAAAATGCCCCCGTATAGCACCTGTTTTTCCCTCTCTCTGCTCTCAGAACCTCCAGTGGCCACTGCCTCCACACCAATAATATAATTTCTTCCATTGCTAGAATCACAATAAGTCTATAGTAGAATACCAGTAAGTCTACTTTAGTCCATAGTTCATTCCCCAATCCTGAGGATTCTGGGATGGTGATGTCCTCTCCAGCTCTAATTGAGAGGGGGCTGAGATCCCATGGGGCCAATTAATGGGGATTGCTTGCAGTTGTAGACTCTCTCGGTTCCTTAGTTTGGTAGTTGTCCAGCATCACCTCCATGTTAGTTGTCCTGGGTGAGTCCAATGAACTAGAGAGTAGGTGTTGCAACTCCATTGAAATTCAGGGCCCAGCTGGCACATGAACAGCCTGAAGATTTAAGTCTCCTTGATCTGCACCTACCAACTCTAGCACTAATTATAGGTTCAACTAGAAGGACAGAAGAGCCATGTATAGGGAAACCACAACTGAGTCCAATTCTGTCACACCGGGGAGCATAAATTCCAAAGTAGGGCCCACTGTAAAGGTACCGAACTCCTGAGCTGTCTCCCTGACTAAAGTGTCTGGATGTCTCAAGAGTCCTCAGGAGCCCCGCACCCCCTCCCCACTATTTGGGGTAGTATCTAGTATCTACTTTGGCAGTCAATGAGATCCTGCTGAGATGTGCATAAGCATAACCTCTGGAATGACCTCCCAACTCACTTTGAAGTCTCTTAGCCATATAAACTCATTTGTCTTTACCTTTTCCCCAGGTAAGTGTTTTGAAGAAAGTTTGTTTTTTGTTTGTTTTTTTTTTTTTTTGAGAAAGGAAGCAATAGGAGCCATCTGTAAACCACCTGTTAAAGTAAATATAGCATAGTCTCCAATCTGTCACTTTGCCAGATAATCTATTTAGATTATCATTCATTCATTCATCATTCAGCAAATAGGGTACCATGTCAGGCACTGCAGGAGAGGGTAAGAGAAATGATGATTCTCTCTTTCTCTCTCTCCCCACCCCCTTTCTCGTTGTCTCTTTCTCCCACAATAACTACATCTCTAATCCTCACTTCTCATAATAATGACATCTTCCCACAAATTTGGGAAGGACATGAATCTTCTAAATAATGATCTTCTTTTTCTTTGGGCATTCTGGCTTTAAATACCTTTAGTACAACTTTAACTATATCCAAGTTAGATATTTTGTTCTTTTAAAAGAGTAATCCAAGAGCTAAAGTTTAAAATATAGAGAGTTTCTATTGGAATATTGGAAGTGTTTTGGTAATAGATGGTGGTGATGGTAGCACATCATTGTGAACATAATTAACAGCATATATATATATATATATATATATATATATATATGTGGATGAATGTGGTTAAAATGTAAAATGATAGGTTGCATATATGGCAATAAAAAAAAATCTTTGGAACTACCCTAAATAGACAGTGAACCCTAAGATAAACCATGGACTATAGTTAATTGTACAATTATAAAAATGTGATTTCATAAATTGTAACAAATATACCACACCAATGCAAGGTGTTAATAATAGAGTGGTATATGGGAATCCTATATTTTATGCATGATTATTCTATAGACCCACAACTGCTCTAAAGTATCTTTTTTTAAAAAAGATATTTCAGAGATTTATGTCTTTGTGGTACACTGAAAGTTAATACTTTACCTTTTATAACCAATCACAAACTTTTTAATTCTATGAATTTACTTTGTCTTTCAATCTCAGGAGTGTAAACCAATTTGCAGAAAGGTTTTCCTACTTGCTATATGGTGTTAGTTAGTCACAGATGTCTGACTGATTCCCTCTGATATTCTACAAAGAAACATTAAGGAAGAAGGAGTGCAATTATAGAAATGACTTTGATAACATCATATGTTACACCTCATTCGGTAGGTGATATCATTACCTCCGGGTTTAGGGTACTCAGAAAGTCACACTTCCATTGCACTCACTCATACACCCACAGACCTCACGGGACACAGGATCCAGTTGACTGCTTCTCCAATACACACAGCCATGGGCTCAAAGCTGCTGCCATTGCAAAGATGACGATGTACAAAGTGACCTTATCCCCACATGGCTAACAAGCCTCAAAATCCTCTGAGCTCCACTCAGTGCTTAGGTTGGCCATGTTCTACCCAGGTTTGGAATAGTGATTCACAGCTGACTCTTGAATCTTAAATTTCACCAAAACCTATGGGAAAATCCATGGAACTGGACTATACAAACAGCGAACCCTAAGTTAAACCATGGACTATAGTTAATCATACAATTATAAAAAGACGCCTTCATCAGTTGTAGAAAATATACCACACCAATGCAAGGTGTATAGATACAATAACAACTTTAAAGGATTGCAATAAGAATTAGCAAGTTTATGGACCTTATGAGTGGAGGGCAATGAAAGCAGGCTGTCTTCGAAGAGGGTAGGGATTCCTCATGAGGACCCCTCTGCAGAAACCCTGAGGTCAGTTCTGTCAAGGCATTAACAGGCTCAGAAGCTGAACGACTCTGGTTTGAATCCCACTCTGCTGTGCACTGCTAGGCCTCCTTAGGCCAAGTCACTTCCTCATCTGTATAACGGGGATAATAGTACTCACGGCAGATGGTCTGTGTGAAAAATAAATGATTTCAAGTGTTAGAGCAGTCTTGATGCACAGCTGACAGACAACAGTGCTATTCCTGTTATTTTGACTATTGTAGTATCACCATGGAGGAGCTTTCTACAAGGGATCAAAAAACAGTGGCAAGGAGGAAAAAAATCCCTTCAAAGACTGAAGTGCGATTTTCTTCTTTCTCTAGAAGTAGATCTTACCTTGATGTAAAACACATTAAAAAACCCTTATTGTAAAAGTTTCCTGGTAAATGCCAGGCTTTCTGATAAATACGTTCTCACTTTCATTCACTCATTTATTCACTCATTCAACAAACACATATATACATAGAGCTGTGCCAAAATTTGTAGCATATGAAAAGATGTACCACCATCTCTATCCCCAAAGGGTTTGTAGTTTAGCATAGGAGATATATTTGCATAAAGAGCTATATTTAGGAGTCAAAAGTATAAGAGGGATAAGAAAAATTAAGACAGTAGGAAGAGAGATTACTCTGAGGATCAAGGAATAACCACAAAGAAGGTAGCAGCTGAGCCAGACCTTAAAAGATAAGTGTGATTCAGAAAAGCAGAGGGAGCAGAGTGGGGAAAGGCTTGACAGACCAAGAGACTAGCCTGAAAAGAGCAAGTATGCAGAAAAAAAGGCCATGCCTTAAGATGGTATTGTCAAGCCTGAAAGGTACTCATAGTGTGGAAGTTTGCGTGGACAGTTTTATTTAGCAACAGATAGCAAGGACTTTGAATCTGACAAAGTGTTCAAATGCAGTTGTGCTCTATTTTCTATGTCTAACTTGAATACAGTCCTTGGCACAATTAAGCCTTCTTTGGGCTAAAAATGTCTTTTTAAAAAGCACTTCTGCACAGCTTATACTATCCTTGACATGCTACTCTTATGAGAAAGCAGTAAGTTCTGATGCCTTCTTCATGACTTCTTTTTTTTAATTTTGGGGGTATCTTTAGTTCTCAGAAGCTCATCTGGTGCTGTGTTGGAAGATACGCCTGTTATGTTCCATTTGTCAATCTTCAGAGGCATATATACTGAGGCTTGCATTCTCAGCTCTGAACTCCCCCCCAACTCCCTACTATCAACACCCTCCCCTCCCAGGTGAGGCGAGCCAATTAGGAAGCTATGACAGTGAAAGGCAGGTAACCTGTGTGAACAGAATTAGTCCGGGAATGGGAGCTGAAAGATTGGGTGCGTCTGTTTGATTTGCCAGCCTCTCCCTAACGCTTTCATTAAACACCCAACTAACCTTCAATTGCCCTCTCAGAAATTAATCTCAGTGTAATTTTCAGCATTTCAAAATCATCAAATAGTAAGAGGTACTATCTTGAAAGGAGGTCTTTTTGATCACTGATATGAGACCAACTCCAACTACTACAAAACTCTCCAAATATCCCAATGTGGGAGGTAGGATAGATTTCTAAATCACTAATTCCATTAGGGTATATAAATAATGATGAATTTTTAACAAAATGGCACACAGATAAAATAAAAGTATCCTTCAGAATTGCTGGGGGGAATTTAAAATTACAAACTGTTTCCAGAATGAACATTTCTTATGAGGTAATCTTGATCTACCAGGAAAAAAATGATTTCAGAGTCTCTGGAAAGCTAGTTTATACATAAACTCCATTTAACAATCAAGTCAATGTTCATGTTTTCTCTGATTTTCCTCCTGTTGTAAATTCCACAAGGGTAGAAACTCTTTTGTTAGTCCCTGGGTCCCAGGGTCCCAGGGTTTCTCAGACTACCGGGAACACACGAAGATGGTATAAATGCAGATTCCTGGATCTCATCCCAGACGTACTAAATGAAGTTTTATGAGGGCAGGATCCTGAAATTTGAATCATAAAGAAAAAAATTTCTTTATTCATGGGATTAATTCCACCCAGATTCTTCATACATTACTCTTTCAGCTCCTAACTTTCCTAGCCATTCGAAGATGGAACTGATACTGAGCTAAAATATTCTTCTTAGTAGGCATATTGCCAGATGGGTGATGTCATTCAAAGAGTCAAAGACTTAATCTGATACCTTCACCAACAAGTTACAAACTGCCAAGGGATAAGTTGTGGGTGGAACTTATTCAGGGTATAATTACAAAAAGAGCCTTTTAAATATACAACTGCTATTTACGTTTAAATTTTTAAACTTTTAAATTATTTACTTTAAAAATTTGCCACTTATTTTTCTCGTTGCTTTTTGTTGACATTTTCTTCTCTTTTGAATTTTCCCCAGGTAGTAAGTAATATATTGGCTATAAATGACAAGAAAAGAAATTATTAGAACAATGCCAGTTTTGCAAAACATGTCTTCCAAAATAGTCTTTTTGTTTCCTAGCATGTAAAACCCACATCCCCTTAGCCCATCCAGGCTTTTCTTATTTAAGTTTATGAAAGGTATATTTAAGATGCTAAGAATTTCTCTATTTTTAAATGCTGTCTCTGCTCTTAAGTTTAGAGCTATTACCAAAATATATAGAACTTTAATGTTTATACTTTATCCTTAAGTCAATCAACTATTTTATAACTTATTGCTACGTGTTCTATGAAAGAAATTGAAATAAAACTTACATCACATTTAACAGGGAGGCTGTGTGTGTGTGGTTGCGTGAGAAAAGATGGACCCTAGCATTAGAAGACCTGGGTTCAAGTCCTATGTTACTATCTTTATGATACCAGGAAATTTACATAATGTGCCTACATCAGAGCTGCCTCTTCTAGTAAAACAGGAATCAAACTAATTCCTATCCCATGGAGCTATCTTAAGGGTTAAATTAAATAATGAGTATTTTGTTTCCCAATTAATGCTTATGAATGCTTGATAATACTAAGCACGTTATAACTTGTTCCTCATTCCCTGAAACAACCTTCCCTTTATTGTTGTTACTATTATTATTTCAAAATAAGAATTGGTTTCCCTGCCACTCCCTAAAGGATTTAGGAAATGATTTTGCATGTTTGCCTCCTACCCACATTCAGGTGCCACTGGTGCCACCCATGGTCACTAGTGGTAACTGCAAGCCAAAGGCTAGGTGGGATAAGTAGCAGTATCAGAAAGCTCTGGTAAGCGGTGAACACTCGGGCATATGGACCAGAAACCATAGCTTTCCTTCCCCTTTCGTGGTGACATACACTGAGTAGCGCGATTTTGACTTAATACTGCAACAACACATTACTCTTCCTTTGTCTCTGATTCACCTGGAGCCCACAATCAACAATGACAATTTAAAAATCTTTGACTCTTTCCTAAATCCCTAATGCCTCCTCCCTGCTTTACTGGCAAAGACCTGCCTAGAAAGCTGAGGTCCACAATGCCTGGATGGAGAGGAGGGAACCAACAGTAATTAAGTACCAAAACATATCCAGCATTTTATCTTGGTTTCATCTTTTTAGCCCTTTGAGTAGCAAATAAATCTTTGTTTTACAGGTTAAGACACTGAGGCTCAAGTTGGTTCAGTAGCTTTTCCCAGGTTGCCCAGTTGGTGAGCAGCAGATAGGCTTCATATAGACAGCTCCTGGGCCAACGTTCTTTCACCACCCCTTAGTTCTCCTTCTATTTGTTCCATCTTTATTCTGTATCTTTCTGCTGCTTTTTTTTTTTTTTTTTTTTTGGAGTGTTAGGAAGGTAACTGCTACTCCAGATATCTATTCTAGCATATTCAAATAACCTGGGGAGATTTTTTAAAATATGAGTATCTAAGTCCTCTCCAAACAAAATGAAACCAAAACTCTGGGGAAGGGACCCAGCAGCTACAAAGTAAAAAAAAATTCCTACAAGTGATTCTGTTGTACTGTGAGGGT
>PVKH010002132.1:0-28024 GCA_004027955.1 Chaetophractus vellerosus
TAATTCCTACTGCATACAGTAGTGGCTAAGGATTAAATAACAATATATTTATAAAGTCCCTAGAATTTTCCCCCAGAAAGATCTTAAAGCCCCTCCTATCTGATGAAATTTTGGTCCATATGCCCAACTGCCATCATTTTGAGCAGAGGAGAGACGTGACCTGATTTGCCAGTTTCAAAAAACATTCATGCTGTCGTGTGCAGGACACACAGTGGGGGCAAAAGTCCAAGCCAGGCAAGAAGCAGTCGGAAAGAGGCTTGAACAGGCTAAAGATTGGGGGGCCTCTGACCGAGGGAGCTAAGCAGAGGCAGTGAGAAGTTTGAGAGCCGGGTTTATGGTGGACAGAGCCCACTGTGCTGGTGACTGGATATGAGGCATGTGAGAAAGAATGAGCCAAGGTGACCGAGGGGACACTGACACCAAGGACTGAGAAGGAGAGCCTGGGGCAGGGGTGGGGTGGGCACCATGAGTCCGAGGGAGCTATGGAGGATCAAGGAGGCGACTGCCTGGGGGGAGTCCAAATGTCAGGGCAGGGATGTCCTCTCCTGGGGGTGGGATCCCCACGGCCATTAGTCACCCCATTTTATGCATCTATTTTTCTTAGAGTAAAGTTAAGAGGAACTCTTATTAATAGTATACCTGATGATTGAGAAAATTTTAAAACTGAGGGTAAAATATACAAAATCAGGGACAAAATTAAGCAACATTACATTTAATACATTTTCTATGAGTTTATCCAGAAGCAGATCTACTTTAGGCTGTGGTGGGGGACTCTGAGAAGCACTGAAGGCATCATGTTCCAAGTTTTTGGGAGAGCCTATTATAGCTATCTAAATTTAAACCCTCTCTTAGGAAACCAGGCAGGGGACATGCAGGTTGCCCCACTTTCAATACAAGGCCGCCTCTCCCCAGCTTGAGACTGTGTCTGAAAGTGGTTTACAATGCACTTGCTTCTCCGCAGGAGGTCAGCTGTCTGGGACATAAAACTTCTTGGAACCCAAACTCTACACAGCTGACCTATATGTGAATAGAAAAATAAATACAACATAAGCATCACAAACAAAACATTAACTACTGGCCTTTATAAAGTTAATGCTTAACCAACTAAATAATTGTCAAGGGGTATGTCCTAAATGCATGTCAACTCATTTGACAAAAAAACCTAACTTAGCCTTTTAGAATACTCCCAAACTCCGATTCTGAAACCCAAGCATTGGGTTGTTTAAAGGAATCTTGCTAACCTACACACAACTGATGGGATATGAGCATGAGGTTAGGGAACTGAAGTCCAGGATAGCAGTACTGAGCCACTAGTAGTGCTTTATCCTTAAATCCCAGGCCCGGTTGCACAAGCCACGTGTCAGGTGCTCCACAGTCCCGTGCAGCTAGTAGCTTCTGTAACGGACAGAGCAGTGAAGGGGCTAAAACAACGAGTCTACGACTTTACGACTTCAGGAATGCTGCCTCTCGTGTCTCCAGTGCTGCTCGGCAGGTGCAGCGGTGGGTGAAATGGAAGGACTCTGGGTCAGCTGGGCACCCACTCTGGGGATGGACCACAAAAGCTCTTTTGGGTTGCTCAGAAGAGCTGGGGAAAGACAGCATGGAAAAGGACGAGGAGGACAGTCCTGCTATGGTGAGGCTGCAAGAGCAAGCAGGAGAGGGTTTTAGGTGAAATAAGGAGCCTTTAATGGAGACAGTCTGTGCACACGTGGTAAGGAGAGCCGCCTGTTGCCACTAAAGGCTACTCTTGCCTGAGCTGTCATTTCCTTATTCATTGAGAGTGCACATGCTAGACACCCTGCTAGATAATGGGGCTATAAAAATCACTAGAATATGTACCTTTTCTTATAGTGATACTTATGAAAAACCACTCACTGTACAATGCTGTGGAAGGTGCTGTAAGACAGTGAGCTCACCAAATTCAGTACATTTAACCAGTGAGTTTCAGGATTCCTGAGAGTCAAAATTATTTTTGTGATCTATTTTAAACCAGAATTCTCTTAAGTAATGCTAAGAGAATTGCCGCTGTCCATTACAGGAAATATTTAGACCACTGCTGACTGATGATGCTTTTCTCCTCCTTCTCTTTTGCTAAACCTCAAAATCTCTTTCATGCTCCCAACTGACTCCCACCATCCAGGGCCCCTGAAATCGGTGTGCGTGTGCTTGGAGAGCGTCTACCTTCCCCCACCTCGTCCCTCCTTCACCCTGCAAGGCTGCGTCGCACGCACACGCTCGCCCACTTCCTCACAGTCAAAGGGGGTCCAGGCAAGAACATGCCACCCACTGAACCCCGCCCTGGGCAGCAAGTGCTCGGCCCCGGGCTGGTGTGGCACTGCCGGCACTGTCCCACACAGATGCCCCCATACTCATAAAACAGAAGACCTTCAGAGGCCTGGGATTGCAAGGAAGCGTTACTTACATATAAAAAGTAATTAAGCTCATTTTAAGTGAATTCTTAAGTCAGACAATAAGTCAGAAAACTGATGTGTCTGTTGGCCTTCTTTAATACTTTGTGGGCTTAATTACACAAATATATATAGCCCAGGCAAAAGAACAAGCAAACTGATTTTGAGATATCACTTAAATATGCCCTTTTGTGTGGTTTCTTTAGCTTATCCTCTTTTCAACACTCTTAGGACTGCATATCTTCGATTTCAAAGCACTACTGAGGTACTTTAACCTCTACATGATACTTTAACTCTCCTAAAAAGTGGTAAATGTTCTGAGTCTCTAACTGCAGCAGAGACTTTTACTTGCTTCTTAATGGTATTCTCTGCTTTATCCTGGGTGATAGAAGCTGTGTTTTGGGTAGAAATAGTGCTGCCTTCCTTAGTCTCTCTGGTAGTGAGGTGTGACCATGTAACTCACATTTTGGCCCATGTCCCTCTAAGGGAGAGCACTGTAAAAATATCTGGGTTCTCAGAGGGGGAGAGAAAGGGAATGTCCACATCTTCCTCCACCTTGGTGGCTAGAATACAAATGTAATGGTTAAAGGTCCAGAGCCATCCCAGGCCATGAGGTGGCATGCTATGGATGACAAAATGGCAAGATAAAGGGCCTGGGAAGAGAGAGGCATGAACTTCTGTCTTAAGTCAATTCACTGTCAATTTTGTTATTACTGTACTTAACCAAACTAATCCTGATAAAGAGTCTTTGTATATTTTTATGTGGCCATCCAATCCTATCAGAATCCCCTTTCTTTGAAATATTACTACAGGGAACTTAAGAAAGTACTAGATTATTACTCACAAGAAAGACAATGACAAAAAAGAATGAAATGGGGGCCGGCTCGATAGCCCAGTGGATAGGGTGTCGGCATACCACATGGGAGGCCCTGGGTTCAATTCCCGGGGACCACTCCTAGCGGGCAGACCGCCTTGAGAATGGCAAGCCGCCATGGGTGGGCTGGAGCCGCCGTGGGCAGGGCAAGAAACTGCCACGGGCAGGGCAGGTCACCCGCGGATGGAGCGCAGCCAGCCACCCGCGAACTGAAAGCCGGCCGTGAACGGACGCAGAGACCGCCCACAAGCGGGGAAAGCTGCGCCTGTGCAGTGACCACTCTCGGCGTGTCGCCGCAGCGGGGGGGAAGGGGAGATATGTAATAAAATAAATAAATCTTTAAAAAAAAAGAATGAAATGAAAATAAAGTACAACTGTAATTAGCCTCAGCTAATTTTAAACAATGCATATATTCACTCAAGAAATATCTATGGCGTATCTAATAAGTGTCAGACACTCTGCTAGGAAGTCCAGTGATGCAGCTCACTTTCCGGCAGGGAAGAGAGACCACGACACAAAGCAAGTACAGTAAAACACTCTAAAGGCAAAGATGGTTGGACACCAGTTTTCTCAAGTAAGGCAAACAACTTAATAAGGAAATGAGCAGAACTGAAAAGCTAAGTACTTCTTTTAAGATGATTTCATACTGTAGTTCTCCAGATTAAGAGAATAATCACTGGCAAGGAAGAATCTTCCTTCCACAACACCATATTAAAAATATTTTAGCTTCTTATTATTTTTTTGGTTTGTTTTTATCAGTAATGCAGTTTCTAAGCTTGTTAACAAAGTTAAGAAAAATCTGACCTCACTTGGCAGCTGTCTTCCCCTCTCATCCTTAGCTCATATTTATAAAACTGGTAAATAAAAGCCTCATCTGTTTTACATTCCCCTATGTTACTTGGCAGTGTCAGCCCTCGGGAACAAAGTACCAGGGACAAAAGGTGGGGGATTTACTACCACGAATCTCTACTTTGCCAATGGAAAAGGTACCTTGGTTCTGCCAAGGTGTGAAAGACATGGAAAGAAAGGTGAGTCTGATTCTTTTTAGCATAATTCAAAATATTTTTGAAATGTGATAAATTTGAAGGGATATTCTCCAGTAAGCTGTAAATAACCAAGATTTTCTTGAAAATTTCTATTATAGGCTAAGGAACCTTATGGATCATTTCATACTTTTTCTCCTTATTGGGAAGGAAAAAGAGAATACCGAAATAAACAAATCAGCAACAAGCAATATTCTGCACTTGTGTATAATTCTTTGGGGAAAGTTAAAAATGTCTAAGTGGCTCCAAGTTACTAGCAAAGACCAGGAGGAGCCCCTCCTGTTGAGGCGCAGTGGCTGAGGAACCGCCAGGGGACAGCCCAGGCAGCAGCATTACGGGGAGCACCAGCCCTTCCCAGCACGCGGAAGGCAGAGGGGGGCAGCATGGTGCCTTTAATGGGGTCACGGCATAACCAGCAATCTAGGACTGTCCAGCAAAGAAAACTACCTTTCAAGAACTAAGGGTAACGTTTAAAGAAATATCAGAAGATGACAAACACTGAGAGAATTTTGCCACCAAAAGACATGTATAAAGGAATTTCTAAATATACAGTCTAAGCCTGGTTGAAACATTCCTTAAACTTTAAGGGAAAAGAAAATTGATACCAGAAGGACACAGCCCACACTTTAGAGGTGGGCGCTCTCTACCTCCTTTGGAGGGGGTGTCGACATAAATTATTTGGGATTCTTCTGCACAGGAGATTTGTCTCATCTCCCCCATTTAGACATTCATTTTATATGGATTGGTTGATAGTGACTTTATACTTTGGGTTATTTATTTTGTTGCTCATATGTCCCAGCTTTGGCCATATGGGCTCTTTCAGTTGGCCCCTGGACCCTCTAACATAACCTATTGTGGGGCTTTTTGTGAACATTTCCTTCTTCCTGAGCACTACAAGATGTTCCAGGCTCATTTTGTACCTTCCCTTGTATATACACGGTGCTCCACCCACAATGAACACACAGTTTTCCAACCTCCGGGATCTTACTTATTTCTGTGCCTTTGGAAATGCTGACCTTTTTTCTCAAATCCACTTCTGCGTGGAACCCTCATCTGCCCATATTCTGGTGAATCACTCATTCTTCAAAACACTGTTTAGACAACATCTGTTTGTGAAACTGCCTCAGGTGCCAAATACCATCTGTCCCAAAAACTCTGTAGATGCACCTACTTTAGTTAAAATCAATATATTTAGTCTTGCTTACTTGCCTGACAGTCTGCCTTTTAGTTATAACCTTCCTGTGGGTAGAAATTACATCTTATTAATTTCCTTATTTCCAGCACTTAGCTGCTAAGGAGTAAATGCTCAATAATGTTTGTAGAATGATGAATGAATGAACAAATATTGGACAAAGGAACAAAAAATCAACCAAATAAACATAGGGGAAAGTTTATTATTTGCTAACCACCTGCGGGTGAATTTAGTATTCATTGAAGATAAGACCTTCAATGAGTACTCCAATTCTGAAAATTTATATTTTCAGCACTAAGAAGAGTCTAAATCAGGTTGAAGAAGGAGGTAATTTTAAATAAAAAATCTAAATCACTGTGAACACTAGGGTTTTTTTGTTTTTTTTGTTTTTTTTTTTAATTAATTAATGGTATTAATGCTATAGTTACCTCCACCCCATTAAGTGTTTGAAGGGCAGGGAAAATTCTATTTAAAATAATTCTGTCTAATAAAGTGGCCTTGTTTTCTAAAACTTTTCATTTAACTCTACTCAAACTCTTTTTGTCCCTATCCAATTTGTTAAAATAAATAGCATGTGATTGGTATCTTCCTAAACACATAATCACAAATATTTACTGCTATGCGCCTTATACTATACTAATATATAAAATTCACGAGTCAAGGGGTGAATTAGCTTCCAGCACACAGAAACAAGGTGGGCTTTACTGGCCTACACCTCAGAGCCACACTCATTCACACTCATTCACAACCTGGCCCAAAGCAGGTCCGTGTAGTTTTTTAAAATAGCTATCTTATATCTATTACTACTAGTAATCATTTCAAAGGATTCTACTTGCTTTCTAACTTTTCCCCCACAATATTTATTTCTATATTTCTTTTTAAGTGATCACACCTCTCCTGCAAAATCTAGTTTTCAAAATGGTGGTGATTAAACTTTTATAGTGTAATAGCAGGTGGACTGACCTAAAAAGTCCAAATAAAATTGAGTCATTTAAATTCTTTTGATAGTAGAGTTATTATGGACAACAATTCAGTTTATTCCCCAACATCTTCTGTATACCTCCCAAAATTTCAGAAACAGTATCGGCCAAAAGAAAAGTAAGTGTTGGCAAAATGTTGCACCACTGCTAGTGAAAAGAAAACTGAGCTTTACTAGAACATAACAAATATCAACAATCTTCTATTGTATTTAATAGTCAAAAAGATGAGCTCCAGAACTTCTAGTTTCACAAGACATAAGTTCCAGTTTGGCTTATATGCATTTAATATGTTCTACTATAACAATCTAATATACAAATTAATTTAATCATCACCAAGATTTAAAAATTATTCTAAGTTTTCTGATGCATGAGTAACAAGTAACTCCCAATTAGAAGTGAAACTGCATCCCAATATGATTTAGTCTACAGAGGCAAAAAAGTTTATTACATATGTGCTAACAAACCATCAACATTATTAGCCTTACATCATTAATCAACAAACCTAAATGGATGCTAATACAATTAATGTCAGTAAGAAGTTTTTTTTACTTATTAAAACTTGCCCTGTACGAAAAGAAACAGTGTTTCAGATACAGTATTTAATTTTAAGTAAAGATAATGAAACTAATAAAAACTACAATTTGAAGAAGCAATTTGGTTCTGAGTATATGCAGGTATGGCCTAGATGTGTAATACTTACTCTAATACTTCATAGTTAGACTTCTTTTCTAGTGCATTGCCCCGCATCTCCCAGTATGATCGCCTAAAATAAAAGATACAAATTTATATATATACCAAATGCCTGTGTTAAATTTTTAAAAATAGGGGGAGGAGTTTGTACCTAAATACTTTGTGGTTCAGCCATGAATAAAGAAAGAATCTGATTCACAGCATTACCTTCATTCCAATGAAGCATAATTCAGTCAATCACCGACCTTATCTCTACCGAGCAATCTGATTTTCCCTGTAATTTGAAGCAGGTCTAGCTCCTTGTAAAGAAGAGCAATAAGATATCATTTTTAAAAGAGATTAGGTATGTGCAGGTGTACCTAGATCTTGCACAAAGGCAGAGCTACAGGCTGCTGCCACGGCCAAGTGCACATCACACCCACTCCTGAGGAAGCTAGAATGGCCTAAGAACTGTACTGAGCTTTCCTGAGCACAACCCAGTGGCATGCAAGGAAGTGCATGGCCAGCATGTGTGTCAGAGGCGTCAGCCTCCTGGAGAGTAAGTGTCCCCAGATTAAGTGCTACATATTGCTCTTCATGTTTGCAGTCGAAATTTTACTTTCTCATCTCAAATTCTATGTTCAAACAGTTTCAGGTTTTACTGGAACCAAGTCCTTTCTAGTTAAAATCTGACATTAATGAACATGACGCTCTCTCCAGGCGCAGAGTATCTCACAAAAGGACAAGGCTTGCTACTTTCCAATATACATGATATTGCTTATCATCTGAAATAATTTTATAGCAGAATGTATAATCAACAAAACTTTGTTTCAAAGCTGCCTACAATAATATGAATACTGTTTGTGCTTTTAAAATCTGACATTTTCTTTGGCCTACTTAAAATGGAAAGCACTAGATTTAGAGGAAAAATAAAAGAGGGTCCCCAAACAATTATTAGATTTGTTCTGCTTTCTGTTCACGGGGGGTTTTATTTTGGGGTGGGGTGGGGGTGGAGGACTAACTTGTCAAGCTTTTCCATCAGAGTCCAAAAATGTAATCAGTGTCACCAGTGAGGGAAAAGAAGGGGCAAATGGAAAGGAAAGAAAGAAGAAAGGGAGGGAGAAAGGCATAAAGCTTAACATAAAGGAAGCCAGAGTGGGAAGAAAAACATGTCATTGAGAACAAAGAGGTACACAAGTGTCATTCACGTGGGATCGAATGCTAATGCTTTCCAACTCCTTTCCCAGATGACATATTACTACTGTTTGTAGTAAGAAACAAGCATCTAAATATGCGTTCTAAGCTAAAACCGTAAAGAAGGTGAGAAGCAGGAGCATAAAGAACAGTGAGAGGTGACTTTTGTTACTGGGATATATAATTAGAGTTGAAAACAAATTCTAATGAACAGTTGAGAGTTATATTTAATATCCTTTAGTTCCTTATAGGAACAGTTATTTAAAGGTCTCGTGCAGAATAAAAAATAGTGATCTTTGGGGAAAATGATTACTGTTTTGAGTATGCATAACCAAATTTACGTAATTTAATCAACAACTTATCTTAAACTAGCAGTCCAATATAAGTTTTAATTAAAATTATATTCAGCAAAGGTAAAACATTCTTTTACTCAAATTTAAAATAGTGATATAGAAGATAATACATGACAAATGTTAAAAAAAAAGAGTAGTACATGCTCAGATTTCCACTGGCCACATGTAAGTGTAAGTTTAAATTCATACACATTACCACAGTTCAAATACTCAGTATTCACCTGTGAACAGTAGCTAACCGATGGGATAGCACAGATACTGAACATTTCCACCGTCACAGAAAGTTCAATGTGGTACACTGCCTTAGACTGTCTTACATACTTACTTTCTTAGAAATAATTTAATTGTAAATACAATGCAAAATCATTTAAAAGAGCCTAAGATTTCTAAAATTAGCAGTCAACATAATTCAAAATCATCTCAAACTTTTACTCCAATTTTATTCAATATTTTATTGATCTTTTTTTTTTTAGGAGGCACTGGGGATTGAACCTGGAGCCAAGTACATGGGAAGCAGGCGCTCAACCACTTGAGCTACATCCACTCCCCTGATATTTTTTAAAACAATAAAGTACACTGATGAATAAAGACTTCAAAATATAGTTATCACCTTACCGTATTTCTAGACAACCCAACTTCAAAGCAATTTCCTGGTCCACTTGATCAGCTATTTCTAACATATAATCACTCTTCACCTACAATAAAAAGAAATGGGAAAAGCAATGCACATAAAAACAGGACATTAAGCCACTAACACTGTCTTAATCACAGGAAACATCAAGCTGCTCTGTACATTTCCCATGCTGTCAGGGGTTAAAACAAGAAGCAAGGTCTCCTTTTCTGTGCAAATTTGCAGCAGATAAATTTTTCTCAACTAAAAACTACAGTTCATACAGCATTTATTGAACATTGATGCAAGTGCAAAGAAAATTACGTATCTTAAAATCCATTTAACTGTGCAATTGGAAGTGATTAACCCGCAACGAAATAAGATGCTAAAAGGCAGTTATTACGAGAAGAATCTATAGAATTGTATAAATGCCTTCCAAGCAAAGGATAGGCTCAATTAAAATGCTATGCTCTTGAACTGATACCAGTATTTGGCAATATCTATCTGCAAAGATATTCCAAAGTAAGAGTAAAATCTCCTTACAGATCAGCATCAACAGATCAACATTTACAACCCATTTTATTGATAGGTAACACTATTTTGAATCCCAATTAAGTGAAATGTTATCCCTGTCCCCAAAAAGAGCTCCCTCCTCCTGTCCTACCAGATTTCTACTCCCCAGTTACTTCACTCCAATTCGCATCCACCTTCCACTCGACAGCTCAGCATTGTGGCTTCCCTTGCAGAGAACTCCTCACTCCTAGTGCCCCGTTCCCCCTTCACTGTCATTCGCTGGTGACACCACCCCATAGTGAAGCCAGTGTCCCCATATCCTGGCTCCCACCTCCATGTTCACCCTCAACAGCAGGCAACACTAGGCTTTGCTTTAGAGTGATGATGATAAACTTCTAATGGCCAAGCACAATTGTGGAAGTTCGATGACGCTTACCTCCAAAGTTCTCTACTACACTCATCTTGCCTTCTCTGGTCACCCTGCCACACTTCGTCTTGCGGAGAAAGCCATCAGGTGGGAATAGCCTCTTTCACCCTGGCCTGCACACGGACTCATCTGCTCATTAATTTCATGGTGGGAGAAATCTCCCTTTGCCTATGGGTGGACAACCATCTACTTTTCCCAGCTAAAGAGCATTTTCTCTCAAAAACTTTATTTTCTCCATTAGCACTTAGAATTCTACATGCTACACAGTTGGTGGTGAATATTTATTAAATGAATAAGTGGGCAAGTGAAAAAATGAACAAAAATTCCTCAAACTGGGCTTTGGGCACCTCTGTGTGTCAACTTTATTTTCCACATAAGACTCACAAGCAACTGTTTTCTCCATTCCTTACACATAGCAGGTCTTTAAAAGAGTCAACTAAATTAAAAAATTAAAAAATTAAATTAAAAAGCCTTATCTTCAATTGTCTTTCTCCTATTGAGTAAACAGTAAATCCAAATTTAAAACCTAAGTTTTTGCATTATAAGAAAGTTTATTATAGAACTAAAAGGCACAAGAAATAAATCAAGATGTGTATTTATATAAGTTAGAGAAATACAATCAATAAATTAAGTTGGTTTAGTGCATACTTCTAAGAGAAACCAATGTAGAATATCAATTAGAGAACCAGTGTGGAACATCAATTACACATACTGAGGAAAATGCACCATTAAAAAATTGTTTTGGGGGCCGGCTGTAGCTCAATTGGTAAGGCGCCGATTTACCACGTGGGAGGCCCCAGGTTCGGTTCCCAGGGCCTCCTTGAGCGGGCAGACCGCTTTGAGAAGGCAAGCCGCCATGGCAGGGCAAAGCCGCCACAGGAAGGACAAGCCCCCGCGGGCAGGACAAGCCACCTGCGAGAAGGCAAGGCCGCCGCGTGGTGAGCTGACTCAGCGGGTCGCCGCAACAGGGGGGAGACAAGCAGACACAGAAGAACACAAAAATCAATACAGCAAGAACAAGCAGAAAGGGGGGGATAAATAATTTTTTAAAAATTGTTTTGAAAATTACTGTAATTTCTAAAAACTTCACAGGTGAGAAGATGTAATAAAATGCTGAATATCATTCATCAAAAACCAAATTCATATTAGTTGCAAAAATGAAAAAAGGGAAAAACTGTAATTAAACAATCTTTTATGGACAATACCCTTACTTATGGACCTGACTTAAAAGTTCTAAAAGTTGTTTTCCTCCAGCTTCAATCTATTGTTCCTGGCTTTCAGAAATGTATAACCACAAGCTTGAAGTCTGTAGCCATTTGATTTAATTATGAATTCCAAAAATCAATACTGAATCATGCTTGTAAACTGATCTGCTAATTTGGGCATGATTAAGTTATGATTAGGGCATTGACCAGGCCCTGTCAGTAGGGCGTTGAGCCCCACCCCTTGGTGGGTGGGGGAATCGAATATAAAAGGCAAAGCAGAGGACAGAGGGAGCAGATTTGAGAAGCAGTTATGATGTTGGAGAGAAGGCCCCGGAAGAAGAGAAGTGAGTCGTTCGCTTGATAGTCTACAGCTGGCCTTGTGGAGAGAGGCAAAGCATAGAGAGCCCTCATGGTCTACAGCTGACCTTGTAGAAGAAAGAGAAAAGCTAAGCCCAGAGAGAAACGCAGCCCTGGGAAGAGAGGAACCATAAAAGCCTGAACCCTGGCAAACGTCGGCAGCTGTCTTGCTCCAACGTGTCGACTTTGGTGAGGGAAGAAACTTATGCTTTGTGGCCTGGTAACTCTAAGCTTCTACCCCAAATAAATACCCTTTATAAAGAACAACCAATTATTGGTATATTGCAAAAGCACCCCTTTTGGCTGACTAATACAAAGTCTATTCATGGTTGTCAAGTGATCCAAGTATTCTTTAAAACGTACTGACATGAGACAGAACTCATCACCACAGCTCAACAACTCACCTCACCTCTTTCTTATCTGAAGACCCTGGACAGCTTCCCTCTGCTGGAAGAGAGCTGAGGAGCCCCCACTCAAGTTCCCCAACAGTCCAGCACGTGCTCCTGTTCCCACGTCCCAGACAATGTGAGCTGAAACCCTGTGCCCACCCATGCCCCAATGCTCTGCTCGGGCATTTCTCTTCAACACTCAGTGTTCATATCTTTAGTAAATGTTCCTTAACTACCTCTTTTCCCCTACTAACTCCCAACAGAATTACCTGCCTTCCTTTGTGTAGGAAGTTATTTGAGCATTTAGCTCTATGCCTGGACCACAGCGTCAAGCAGAATGCTGTGGAGCCATGGCTCACTGGCTCCTCATACCATTAGAACCCAAGGAAAGTCCCAAAAGAGTGTTAAGGCACAGGGGCCGGCTGGATAGCCCAGTGGATAGGGCGCCGGCATACCACATGGAAGGCCCCGGGTTCGGTTCCCGGGGACCTCTCCTAGCGGGCAGACCGCCTTGAGAATGGCAAGCTCTCATGGGCGGGCCAGAGCCGCCGTGGGCAGGGCAAAAAAGCTGCCACGGACAGGGCAAAAGCCGCCACGGGCAGGGCCAGTCGCCCGCGAATGGCGCGCAGCCAGCCACCCGCGAACTGAGAGCCGGCCGTGAATGGAAGCAGAAGCCGCCCACAAGCGGGGAAAGCCGCGCCTGCTCAGTGACCAGTCTCGGCGACTCACCGCAGCAGGGGGGAGGGGAGGTATGTAATTAAAAACAAAAACAAAAAAAAAAAAACAGTGTTAAGGCACAGCTACCAAGGGTCAGGTACCATGCTAACTGCTTTACACATATAATTTCTATGCTTTACAATAAACTCTTCAGAGGAACTTTTATCAGTCCCATTTTGTACACAAAGTTCAGAAAAGTTCATTGGTCCAAGATCACATGGTAAAACCAGTCATATGTACCTATGTCTTCCCGCACACTCATTCCTAGTGTAGACAGGTAGACAGATACAGGTGTGCCTGATTCTGCTAAGATGGAGGCTGCTGGCAAGCCTACTTGCCCTAACCCCCAGTGTCTATCCTATTGGCTCCACATGTGCATCCCGGTGGTTGGTGTTACTACAGCCATTGTGCTGCATCCTTTTTCTACCAAGGGTACTACTGTTTCTTTCTTAACCCTGGGTCCAGTAACTAGGCAAAAAATAAATTCAGGGAACCAGCTGTGGCTCAATTGGTAGGGCTCTGGTTTACCACATGGGAGTCCCCGGGGCCTCCTGGTGAAGGCAAGCCACTGCGCGGTGAGCTGACGCAGCAGGGGGAGACAAGCAGACACGGAGAAACGTAAAAAGCAAAATGAACGCAGCGAGCACAAGCAGCAAGGGGGGGATATATAAATAAATAAATAATAAAAATCTTAAAAAAAATAAATTCAAAAACACCTCTGAAAGAATTTTGATAGGAAAAAAAATGGTTTCCATTCCAACATCCATTTCCGACTTAAAAAAAACAGGATATATATGGACTTCCTTCTGAGGGCAAGTACTGTATTTATATTCATGAGTTTTTTCATCTTTCTCTGCAATAGAATTAAGAGCAGGTTTTAATATAAGAACCGCTCACATTCTCTAACAGAAAATATTAATCTTAGATTATTCTATAATTCATTCCACATGTCAACTCAATGCTTTGGCTACCAATAAGATTCTGTGTTTTGCTTGGGTATCTCCTGAATGCTTCTTCGCATATACAGACTTGACAAATGCATGCTGGGTCCTTTGGCAGCAGGTGCAAAGAGGATGCAGCTGAGGGCAGACACGAAACCTGAAGCAACCCCAGGCTTGGAGCCTCAGTTCGGCTCAAACAGAAAACCCTCTTCCCTGAATTTTGCCAGACCACAAAGAGGAATACCTAGTATATAACAGGAACTAAGAAGTAACTTCCTAATTTTTCTCCTGTATACTTAAGCTATAAAAATAAATGAAAATATAATGTCATATACTTCTCCACAGTCCACTATGTCATTGGACAAAGCATTTAACAGTTATTCATTCACTGCCCACTGAATGCCCACCCTGTGCCAGGACACAGTAGTGAATCAAACAAGCAGGGAACTGACACTGAGCAGGGGGAGGGTGGCTGTCAGGTGGCGAGGCGCACCATGGAGAAAAACTGAAAAGGGGGAAAGCAGCAATGTGAAGCAGGATGAGAGTGAGGCCTCACAGAGGAGGAGGAATTTGAGGGAAAGCATGGGGGGCAGGGGGAGGTGAAATGCGGGAGGAGGAAACATTGCAAGGGGAGTGAACAGTGAGTGCAAAGGCTTCTGAAGTAGCTTGGCAGAGAGGAGAGGGTGGGAGCAGTACCTGGACACCCAGAGGTGATGGGCAGTAAATTTTCATTGTATAAGGATTACTCTGAACATTATGTTGAGAACAGACTGTGGAGGGCAAGGACCAAAAGCGAAAAGCTCTAGCTGAGAACAAATGTTTCCACTGTCTTTTTTTTTTTTTTTCCAACTTATAATGGAAAAGTAACCACAAATTATACTAGAGGTAATTTAAGAATCATAGCTATATCAATTTTTAAAAAGAAGATTTGATATAGAGCATCTAAATATATTTTGAAAATCTGATTTTTCAAACTTCCTTAGAAATTTTTCTTCTTGACATCTTCTAATAAATCTCATCAAAATTTTTTGAAAACCAGGATGTTAGCACCAATTAAGTCACTTCTCATTAGTAAGCCATTTAAGAAAATGAAGCAAGCACCTAAAACATGTTAGCTATGTTGGGGATACAGTGGTCAAAAGGACAGACCTAATGTTTGCACACCAAGTACCACTAAAAGAAAGAGCTGAAGACCGTGTAGAGACTATCTCAGTCCAAGAAAGTAAAGGGCTAACTCAGCAGGCCTTTGTTGCCCAAACCCTGCATATTCCCTCAAAAGGCCTATTTTTAGGAGTGGCCTTGACCTCTTGAAACGTTCCGTCTGTGCCCTTGGCCACACTGTGCCAGGCTGACAAGGGGCACTAACAGTGTGAGTGCTGGTACATAACCACTTTCTCTCTCAGGCTTGAATAACTGAGATCTTCACACAGGCACTGAATTCCTACTCCCAGTAAAAACCCTGGACATCCAGGCTCTGAAGAGCTTCCCGGGTTGGCAAGCTTTGCATTTGTTTTCATATATCACTGCTGAGGGGAAGTAAGCACATCCCTGTAACCAGAAGCTTGTGCTTGATTTCTTTCTGACTTCACCCCATGCACCTTTTCTCTCTGATGATTTTACTGTGTCCTTTCTCTATAATAAAACTGCAACCATAAATACAACACCCCTGGAGTCCTGTAAATCCTTCTAAGAATGCTCCAGCCCGAGGAGGTCTTGGGGAGTCCCAACACAAGAATGCTTCTGGCAAAATTAATACTGTCAAAAGCCCTGAGGCTGACTTAAAGGCAAATTTAAAATATCTGCAAAGATGGTCAATTATTAGAAAAGGACCAGTTCTGCTTCCCCATTTTCTAAAATCTTTTACATAGGATGATCAAGAAACATGGGTGTTGAGCAGCATATAAGTAACATGAGTTTACCTGAGTTCTCATTAACCATGAGTACTTCACCAGAATTACCGAAAGTATATGAGTCAAAAAATGCAAAAAGAAATGTGTATGATTAAATCTATGAAAGCAGGATAGAAAATATTGCTTCTAATAATATATAATTAGACCTATATTGAGTTTTAACTTCTTTCTGCAAGTAGGCAGCTGATAATTCCCACATCAAAAATGTCAGGTTTTAAACTATAATTTACCACTTAGGGTTGCCATTTCAAAATATGTTTTAACTGTCAGAAAGCTTCAAGCCCAAGAAAACAGATAAGGAAATCAATTTCTGATAATAGCTATCAGAATGAAAATCTGTAAATATCAAAAATAAAAATAGGAAGATTGATCAAGGAGAAATAAGGACGCCACGCTCTTCTACAGGCAAGTTTAGATTCTATACCATAAAATTAATTAATGGTGGTTTTAGACTCAATCATTTCCTTCTGGAATTCATTTAGTCGAAAAAACCATTGATTATGCTACATTTAATCTTTTTAAGAGTCAATGGATAGAAAACTCATTTTTCATGTCACATCCAGGCTTCTAAAATAACAGTACCAAAAGGTTTCTATATAAGTTCAGCACCACCAATGAAATTTTAATTAACATGCAACTTCGTGACTAAACACAGACCTTGCCCTTCAAACAAATGGCCAAATACTAGCAACTTTAACAAATAAAAGTTGAGAGAGAAAAAAGGAAACAAAATGTTATATGAACAAAGGAAAAATCTCATTTCAGGGCAACACACACTCATCTTGCTTTCTAATGAGCTATTAGGTTATCGTCAAAAATGTCTTAATAGATTCCTGCTCTACAGTGAATAGTGTTATAGCAAGATTCTAGTTTATTTTTAGAGTGTGCTGATTAATATCTTTCAGAATATTCCAAAGTGGGTCAGACACATCCAGTGAATCACTTGAGAGTTCTCACACTGGGGGTCACATTCAGGGCAGCTGGGAGTGAAACGGTGCTGGTAAAAACAATCACCCCAACCCAGAAGCCAACAATCAAAACATGAATACCTTCAATGACATGCTGTTTTCCACATGACCCCATCCAAAACAAGGGACATGATGAATAGTGGACCTGGATGAAATTTCAGTTAAAGAAATAATAAAATTAAGTCAGTTTTAAAGTTTTTCTTTAGAGTTCCTTTTCTCTTTCACTGACTCATGAGATGGGATTGGCCGAAGGGATAATCTAAATTTAATTTTTTATTTCTAACCTCATAAAGATCTAAACCATTAAAAATAATGATTCTTATAAAATAAAAATAATAATACATAACATTTTAAAGTGTTCACAATGTGCTAGACAGTTCTAAGTGTTTTGATATGATATTTCATTTCATTTAATACTCACAACCCCCCCCAACACCTGCCCCATTTTCCAGATTTTAAAAAACCGTGGTCAGTGAGAGTAGAAGAAAATATTCAAAAAACATGCAATTTGACAAAGGCCTGGTATTATCCAGGACAGGTAATGAACTCCAACTTAATAATACAAAATGGGCAGATTTAACAAGACCTTTCACAAAAGAAGGTCCATGCCCCCTTGAAAAAGTGTTCCACCAGCGTCAGTCAGTTACCAAGGAAGTGCAAACTGACCCCACAATATGATTCCACTACACACAGCTAAAAGTAAAGACTGACAACACCAGCTGCTGGGTAGACTGTGAAGCAACCAGAACTTTCATGCATTCTTGGAGGAAAAGCAGTACAGAAGAATCATTTTGGAAAAAGGGCTGGTACTTTCTTATAAAACAAAATATATACTAGTGGACCCATTTGCTCTCTGCAGGCTCTGATGGTTAAGTAAGCAAATACAAATGTACTAGAGGAATGAATCCCCAATTTAAGTCCTCAAGATTCACACATACAAATAAAGTTCAACAAAGTAACAGTTCATAATAAACACATAAGGAAACAAATCACTTTAATAAGAGTCCAAACCACCCCAACAATAGTTAAAAAGCTCATGAATTTCAAGATGTTGGAATTCAGATTCAGAGTAGACATTAACTATATACATATGAAATGGCCAAAGAAAAAAAAAAGCCAGACAAATTAGCAAATAATGACCATAAAAAATGGCCTGGTAGACGTCTCCCCTCCCCCCCAAAAAAGAAATTAAAACTTTAAAAATTAAAAAAATCATAAATAAAATCCCAACAAATGCAGTGAACGTCAAATTGGTTACAGCTAAGGAAACAACTGGGGAGATGAAAGATTTATCTGAAGTTATTATTCAGAAGACATGTTGGACAGCCTACAGAACCAAAGAGTTGAAAACATGAGAAGTTAATAGATGTGGAAAGAGACTGAGAAGGGCTGACACACAATCTAAACTGAGATCCCAAAAAGAAAAAAAAAGAATGGAGAAAAGGCAGTATTTAAATAGATACTATCCAAGACATTTTTCAGAATTAATGAAAAAGACATTAACCCACAGATACAGGTAGACCAATGCCTATCAGGGAGAAAAAAATAACCAGAAATCCACACCTAGTTTGTAATTGAACTGTAGAACACTGAAGACAAAGGAAGGATCTTCAAACCACCCAGTGACAGGGAAGATCATGTACAATGCCAGAGGGAGAGGTGGCTCCTCAGCAGGAACAATGAGAATCAGTACCAATATGCCCAGCCCTAGATACCCAGCCCCACTATCTTTCAGGTAGGAGAAAAGAATAATGCAGGTCTAGAAGATCCAAACAATACAACTAATAATCTTGGGTATTTACTGATCCCTGCACTGAATAATCTGAGAAGACAGATTCCACTTAATCAAAACTGGAATCCTTATAAAAATCAAATATTTGCAAGATGATGAAGTTTGATGAAGTTTGAACAGTTAGTATCAAACCATATTCTCTAACCACAAATGTAAAATTACTTTAGAAATGAACCCAAGAAAGGTAAATTTACCTACAAAAATGGCAATACCGTATGGTGCCCCCCTAACATATCTGGAGGATATGATCATATTTTAGGCTTTTAATCTATTTGCCAATTCATTAGTTCTGACAAAACATGGCACTGTCCTTCCTCCTCTCCCCTCTCTGTGAGCACTGCCTGTATATTCCTCCATTTACTGTCACTTGAGGCTGAGACACCTGGGCATCACCATGGGAAAGGGACTACTTTACTATGACTACAGTAGTTTTTTTAAAATTATGCACTTGGTAAAATATTATAAAACCATACTCAAAATGTAAATATTTATTAGTATAGAGATATTTTGAGTGATGTCTTTAAATATTTTCTGGACTTTCTAAAATTGGCATATAATTTAAAATTTAAAAAACCTAAAATGGGGATAAAGTGAAGAAGAGAAACTGAAAAATGGGATGAAAGCAGAGGTGATGTGGAGGGGCTGGGGTATTGTATGGAGAGCACCCAGAAGAAGCAATGGCCAGAAATGTACCGTTCTACAAACGCAGCTAACACTTGTGCTGGATATGAAAAATAGTACATGACAAATGCTCCTAAGCCTGGTACTGTCTACAATGTGAAACTCCAGTGACTACTGGACCAATAGGTGGCAGGCAGTTTTATCTCATTTATTCCACATAATATGCCAACGGGATAGGTCTTGAGAACACACACACTCAGAGCCTCGGTGCATCTCCCGCAGTTCCAGGGTGGCACGGGCAGGACAAGAGGCTCTCGGGGACCACTGCATGTGAACACACCTCCTGAAGGAAAGCCACATCACATTTCATCTTCTGTTGGGTTTTCTCAAAACTACTCAGCTGAATTATACAGACTGCAATAACAGGTGCCCCACTAGTAGAAGAAAATCTGGGATATGATGGTTGTGCTAAAACTTACTCTCAACCATATAGCTAGAAATGAGGACTTTCAAAAGGGAAAAACTAGAACAACCTAGTAACAGTGTGAATGAAAAAAAAAAAAAAAGTTGCTGAGTTTTAGGTTGGCCTAGAAGTTATAAAAAGGAATAACTGGGAGTTATTTAGGCCTCTGGATATCAGTGTCACTAAAGTAACCATGAATTTCTTCAGTGGTGGAATTTTCAAAGAAATTATGCCAATACTGATACAGATCATACACAAATAAGAAAACTACAATATAAATGTCAGTTATTTAAATTCTTGTCACATTACAGTTCTGTAAACCAGAAATCATTCCTGCCATGTGAGTATACCTCCAACAATCTCAGTTGGAAACTGAACGTGTCTT
This sequence comes from Chaetophractus vellerosus, assembly GCA_004027955.1. Taxonomy (NCBI): domain Eukaryota; kingdom Metazoa; phylum Chordata; class Mammalia; order Cingulata; family Chlamyphoridae; genus Chaetophractus; species Chaetophractus vellerosus. The sequence continues at coordinate 20,012 of PVKH010002132.1, forward strand.
CTCCCTTTTTGTTTCGCCAAACTGAACTCCTGCTCCCCTGTATACTGTGACCCTTCAAAACTTTCCACAAGGCCCCAATCTAACACTTCCTGTGTGACGTCTACCTCGTAGACAAGAAAACAGCCCAGCATAGCTGGAAATTTCCTCACAGTGTGAATTTCACAAGCAGGAATATCTACTACCCTTATTGCACATGGGAAATAAAACAATCTACCTTCTTATCTCCTTCCTTCTGAACCTAATCTACCATTTCTCTTTCCTGGAACTCAAATGTCCAAGTCAAATGCCTAGACTTACACCAAGAGGTCTTTCTCTTCCGTATTTCCATGCTCCGTTTTAGCTCAATGTCTGAGTCCTGTCAAATCCAGCCACCTGGACTATGCTTACTACCACATTCTTAGGCTTTATATCTAATTTCTTGTCTAAATTGCCGAAGAGCCTTCTATCTTGCTCTCAGTCTTTGAAAACTCCACTCTACTGCCGATACTGCCATTAGGACAGATATATATATATATATATATATATATAATAAAATAAATAAAATAAAATAAAAACCACCGCCACATATCTGATCAAGGCTCTAATTAAAGTCTTTAATGGCTTCCAATGAGTTACAGGACAAAACCTAAAATCCTTCATTTATCTGTCATGGTCCCTATTTTTGCACTGGTTTCATCTCCAACCACTTTTGGCACAGATTCAAAGGTACTATCATGGTGCCACCTAGAGAAGGCATCTCTTCCTTTATCTGCAAAGCTGGAGACAGAGCTCAAGGGCACTTCCCAGAGCCCATCTTGGCAGGCTCAGCAGGCCCTCCTCCGCAGGGCCGTGCTAAGGTCTTCCCCACAGCACGGGGCAGAGCACAAAGTCAGTGCTGCAGGGTGCCTCTACCAGACCGAGGGGACTCTAAAGGTAAGGGATCTGTCCTACATTTCTGCATTCCTCACCCAGGAGAATGGACATATTTATGAAAATGAAAAATTATCAAGTACACTTCCTGGCAAGCTTGTCATGCACCCATGTCTCTAGTACTCATCGGTCACCTCTTCTCGGCATTCTTCACTAATTTTAATGAGTAACGTTTATTTGGCTGCAAATGTTTTGTTTGTTGGTTCATTTGTTCCACATATTCATTGCCTAACTAATAGTAATACCTTAAAGGGGTAAAAAGCAGGCTACTCTTGTGCTTTATCATGCAACTATTACCGAGGTTACATCCAAGGGGACAGCTGGTTCTGACAAGTACCAGGAATCTGTTTATATTCAGGCATGATAATTGTACTTGAATTAAAGTTAAAACAACGGTTGTGTCAGGTAGGACTTACTTTTACCACATAAAAAGTTATCTTTTAAGATTTGTAAAGCATACAAAAGTTCACAGAGCCAAAAATTCATAATTTTCCACTACTTATAAGATTCTCCATACCATACAGTGACAATTTATATTCTTCCAAATGCTAAATTTAATCAATTTCTAATTCTAAAAACGTAATAAATAGGATTCAAAGAAACAAAAAAGTATATTAAAGCGCCCTCCTCTACCTGTTGATAGAAGAAATTCAGGGTTGGCTTGTCTTCAGTAAACTGGTTTAGAAATCCTTTTGGCAAATAACGAATTCTCAATTCATATCTAAAAAACAATTCACAAAATAGAACAATTAGAAATCAGTTTTCTCAATTCACAGTCTACAATTACAATATTATTGCGACTATGGCACTGCCAATTACTCTGAAATATGACTGTTTTTTAAAAGTTAAACATAGGGAACCAGCTGTGGCTCAGTTGGTTGGGCTCTGGTTTACCACATGGGAGGCCCCAGGTTCAGTTGCCCGGGCCTCTGGAGAAGGCAAGCTGCTGCGCGGTGAGCTGACTCAGCAGAATGATGCAACAGGGGGAGACAAGCAGACACAAAAACGCAAAGCAAATGAACACAGCAAGCACAAGCAGCAAGGGAGGGGGGGATATATAAATAAATAAAAATAAGTCTTTTTTTAAAAAAAAAAAAAGTTAAAAATATAATGCCTTATTTTTTTAAATGAAAACTTTCAATTCTTCAACCTCCAAAGTGCACATGCCATCACTGATTTCTCCGCAGGAGAGAAATCATTATGAGAAGCCCCCAAGTCTCCACTACGCCAGGGCAAATGCCGCCCGGCCCTCCTCTGGCTTCTCCCTTGATCTTGGTGGGGGCACAGTGTGCATGCTTTTGTGCCTGGCTTCTTTCACTCAGCATGTGCTGGTGAGATTCCTCCACAGCTGAACGAATTCTTTTGAAGTATATAAAGGGTTTATTTTAAATGTTTACAAACTAGGTTAGCGTCACTTCCTAGCTGTTCATAGCTGAACTGTGTTCCGCCAGGTTGCTGCTGACGGCCATTTGAGTTGTTTCCACTTTCTGGCTCTTAGAAAGAATGCTGCTAGGAACACTTTTTTTTTTTTTTTTTTTAAATTAGAGAGGCCATAGGTTTATATGCATAAAATACAGAGTGCTATGAACACTGTTGTGTGTGTCTTTTGATGAACACATACACACATTTCTTTTGGGTGTATCCCCAGAAGCAGAATTCAGGGATCACAGCTTTAGCACTTGTTACCACACAGTATGCCAAAGAGGTTATGCCAATTTATACTTATACGCCTACCAGCAGCCTGGAGATGCTCTGGTCGCTCAATACCATTGCCTCCACATGTTAGTTTCTAGTTTTGTTTGTCTGTCTGTTTTGAGTCACTCCTGGAGGGAATATTGTGATAGAGCATGGTGGTTTTAAAGGGCATTTCCTTGATGACTAATGAAACCGAGCATTCTTTTTATATGTTTACTGGCCATTTTGGGTATCATCTTTTGTGAAATGCCTGTTCAAGTTTTTGCCCACTTTTAAGTGAGTTGTCTGCCTTTTCTACCCCCACTCCCAATTGATTTGCTGGTAATCTTTACATATTCTGGACATGAGGCCTTTGTTAGATAATTTGAATACCTTCTTTCACTCTGTGGCTTGCTTATCATTCTCTTAATACTATCTTTTGAAGATGAAAAGTTCTGAACTTTTATGCGGTCCTATTTTTTCTTTTCCTTTCCAGTAAATTCTTTTAGTGAAATAAAAAGAGTTTATTTCTTTTATTTGCTTACCAAAAGGTTCTACCAATGCTATCTACATTTTCCCTAAGAATTTTATTATTTGACCTTTAAAAAATGGCTCATAAGGAAAAAAGTACAAACAGACATTAATACAATTCTTTTGGTTCATATTAACGATAAAAAAACATGCAATACACGGGGTGCTGCTGAGATTTCTAAATGTTCACTTTATGAAAACACACTTCTCAAACAATCAGGTGCCATTTTATTTTTATACTCAGAAAGAGTTCAATAACTCACTATAACTCTAATGGGGCAAGTGCATATAGAAGCAAAGTCGATTTCATTTACTTTGAATTTACCAGGCACTTAAGTAGATATTTTATACATATCATTTCTCGTAATCGACGTAATACAGGAATAGAAGTGTAATTATTCCTATTTTGCAGACTAGGAAAACAATGATCAGCAAGAAGCAGCAAGCACAATGTTACAAGATTATATGTTCAGAATTTGAGCAGGTCGCAGAGGATTTTCCATATTAATGCCAAAACTACTGTCCAAAGTTCAATAGCTGGTGGTCTGGTTTCATACCTGTTCTCCTTCCACCTACCTAAATAACAACATTTACTGTGTACTTAGGATAGGACAGAAATTGTGGTGAGGACCATTAACAGTTGACCCCAGGAAAGGCAGAGATGCCAGCCCTGGGGCAAAATGGCCCAGCTCAATTCCTGGCTCCACTGCTTCATCACAGTCTGCTACCACCTCTCTGAGCATCAATTTCCTCACAGGGATGTTGTGAGAAGCAAGAGAGTTAGTAAACACAAAACACCTAGAATAGTCACTGGAACACAACAGTAAGTGAGTTAAGGTTTATTTATTGTGTTATGAAAGTACTCGAGAAATAGTTATTCAGCACCAATTATGTATAAGGCACAGTTCTAGGGACTGGGAATATATCAGTGAATAAAAAGACAAAGAAAAAAAAAGGGCAAAGTCCTGGCCCTCAAAAAGTTTCCACTTTTGTGGTTGTGGCCTGACAACAAATACACAAATATATGTCAGGAGGTAGGAAATGGTATGAAGACAAAGCAAGGTAAGAGCAGGACAAACGATAACCTTATTTTCTAAAGGGTGGGCAGTGAAGGTCATTCTGACATGGTGCTATTTAAGCCAAATCTAAAAGGAGGGGAAGAAGAGAGCTGAGCAGTTATGTGCAGGGAGGAGTTCCCAGCAGATGAAAGAGGATGTGTAAAGGCCCTGAGGCTAGAGGCTGCCTGCAACAAGGCCAATGCAACTAGGGCAGAATGACCAGGGGCTTCCAAGAGGTGGTGGGATCAGGAGTGGCAGATCCTATAGGACCCTGCAAGCCCTGACCATGGGGTTGTTTCTCAGCAGGAAAGGAGGCACTTTAGGCAGAGCAGTGACATCCTAAGATTGGCGTTTTCAACACTCTGTCAGGCTATGCTATGGAGAGCAGACAACAGGGGACCCCAGGAAGAAGTAGGCAGACCAGGGGCTAATGCAACACTCAGTGAGAAATACAACCAGATTAATATTTTACTGTGCTGCCATAGATGAGGAAAAAGTCTTAAGGAATTATGTAATTTGCACAAGGCCCCACAGCTATTTAGAAGCAGGCAGGGGATTCCTCCCCTGGAAGATCAGGCATGAAATGCTCTAAGGCAGAATGAAATGAGAGCAGCCCAGATTGAGCTGTTCATGTGGAAGTAGGCAAGGCCTTTAAATTGGGTGAAGGATTGGGTTCTCCCAACCCATTCCAGGCTACCATATTACCCCCTTACAACCCTACTGAAAATTCTCTCAAAGTGGCCTAATTCAAGTACAAGCCAGTTAACGTCTACTCAGTCCTTAAACTGTACGACTGGCAGCCACATTCTATTGCCCCACCAATGTTGACACCCCATGCCCCTTCTCATGGCATCACCCACTCATCATTTTCCTTACACTTTTTTTTAAATTTCCAAGTATATATATTTTAATTTTTAATTTATTTGTTATATATCTATATACATTTTTAGGATACATTGGTTACATAAATGTTACAAAGAGATTCCAGGAGTACCCATATGCCACCCACCCACCCTTCCCACAACCCCCCACATGCACATCCCTAAGTGTGGCATAACGTCTCTGATAGATACACACATTTTGGGACTTTGCCATCAGACATAGATCACAGTTCAGGCCATAGACAACCCTCTCTTCCTTACAGTTCCTGAATGATACATGATCATACAAACTGGCCTACATCCTCCATTGCAGCAGCATCCATGACAATTCCCAGGTCCCCCCCCCACAAAAAAAAACCCGCATTACAATTGCTCTTCCCTCACCCTGCTCCCAAAGTGTCCAATGACCCTGGCTCCACATAATTTTGCAATTGTTTGCATTGCATACATCATAAGTCTATATCAGGACTCCTATTCTCAGAGCCTGGCCACATCCAGAGACACGGTTCCACTTATCTGCTATATGTATCTCTATGGTCTCCCCACCAAATAGCAGCTAAAACAGAACAGCCACAAAATGCAGTCATCTTTTTGGTCCTACACCTAATCCTAAACTTGAAACCAAGTTTCCTAAGCAGATGCTCTCACCACCAATTAGCACCATCATACTCAAAAGCAAACCACAAACTAATAGTGGAGAAGAGCAGGAAATGTTTTTGAAAAGATGAAGTAAACTAATAATCTGATAACCCTGATACTGAGAAGGACTAGCTACCCAGTTTTTGTGTAGTGAAATCAACAAAATAGAACTTCATGAAACAGCTCAGATGACCCACATGTGCCTTAAAATAAATTTCTAATTAATAAAGCTAGAAGGGAGAATGGGAAGAGAAAAATCATCTAGCAAATATTACAGTAATAACAGCTACAGGAAAAAAATCACCAATGGATGCTAAGATTAACAGCTGAAGGTATGATGAAAAACATGATGTTTGCATAGTCTCAAAGTATCTCCCCAGAGGATATTTCTTAATTACAAAGGGGAAAATACTAACTTTATAGTGGAAAAAACTGGCCACCACAATTTTAACCAAATGACCAGTTACAAATCAGCAGGAAAATAAGTCATAATTGTCATCACGGTCTTCCTGATATGATGTGACTGGAAGGGTGCAACATCTTGACCACAGTGCCCTGTCAAAGATGTACAACTTCAACCTAATCATGAAAAAAACACAAGACGAATCCACATTGAGGGGCACGATACAATAACAAGCCAGCATTCTTCAAAAGTGCCTAGGTGATGAATGCAAAGCCAGACACAGGAAATGTCCCCTTTCAGAGACCTAAGGAGGCATGGCAGTGGGCGGCAACGCGGTGTGCATGACTGGATCCCGGCCCAGAAGGGATTGAGCGGGACAACTACAAAACTGGAATAAACTTTGTAGATTAACAGAATTGTATCAATGTTAATTTCCTTGTTTAGCTAGCCTCACTGTTTATGTAAGATTTTAACATTTGGAGAAGCTGCGTGAAGGATATATGGGAATTCTGTGTACTCATTTTGCAACTTTTGAAACACACTGAAAATTAAAAGAAATTCCCACACTAATGAGATCGGTTGTCCTATAGCTTTGTTAACATGTATCCATCAGAACCAGTTTTAACTAGAAACTAATTTTAAATGCACAATCAGCCAATAAATTGCTTCAATGAACGTGTACCTGTAGGGCAACCAATCAGGGACCATTTCTAGCTTTTCCAACTCAGCCAATCAAGAATGGACTAACTCCAAGGACTACCAACCCACGCAGCATAGCCTCATCTGACTGGCCATGCTTCTACAATTGGTGCCACCTCATTCCCACCTCTGACACTCTGCAAATGGTAAGTGCTGTGTTTCCAAAAACCCTGTATAATATCAGTAGTGTATTCTGCTCAGGGAGGATGATGGACCAGCACAGCTGTTCTTTAAGAATGCAATGAATCTGCTTTTTCTGATCCAGATAACGAGTGACTTCGACAATACATAAAGCAAGGAAATGAATATGACAAAAGTCAGGCTACTGGTTACCTCTGGAGAAAAAAACAGAGTGTCATTGGAATTGGGCACATCTCTAATTAAATGGGTTATAATCGACCAACTCAAAAACAGAGACAAAAGGTTCACAAGAGACATATTAGAAAGAAAGGAACACTATGTACTGGTACAGGAAGTAGAAATCAAGATGGTATTATTATGATCATAAACTTATATGCCCTAACAATATACCTTAAAATCAGAAAGCATATGAAGACAGAACTGAGAAAAATAAGTAAATCAACAGTTATAGTTGGAAACTTTAATAATCGCTATTCAAACAGACAAAATAATATAACCTTTCAGAGAACATGACAATAAGAACAAATACACTTATCCCCGTCATAATAACAAAACACACAATTCTTTAAAGAATCATCTCAATAGAATCCAAAGAAGCAATGTAATAAAATATCATTCTTCCTATAGTACAAAAAAAAAAAAAAAAAAAATTATTTTTTCAGAGCTCACATATCTAAAATCTAAACAATACACCCCTAAATAACCATTTAGGTGAAGGAAGTATCTTCAGAGAAATTACAGAATATTGACTGATAAAGAAAATACCACCCTACAGGCTATCCAGGTGCCAACTGGGTCCAGAGACTCTGTGGACCTGCAACTCCTACTCTACAACTCAATGGACTCACCCAGGACACCTAGTTGGGAGATGATGATGGACGACGGCTATCCTGGGGAATGGAGAGAGCCTACAGCTGCAGGCAGGATAATCTCTTCCATCGTATCCACGGGATATAAGTCCCCTCTCACTTGGTGGTGGAGGGGACATCACCATCCTAGACTCCTCGGGATTGGGGAAAGAGCTATGGACTAGAGTGGACTTGTTGGTGTCCTGTTATAGACTTGTTGTGATTCATGC
>PVKH010002133.1:0-28012 GCA_004027955.1 Chaetophractus vellerosus
TCTGCCCGCTCGGAGAGGTCCCCGGGAACCAAACCCGGGGCCTCCCATGTGGTACCCCAGCGCGCTCTTTATCCACTGAGCTACCTAGCCGGGCCCTGCATAACTTTTTAAAAATAGATATATTAATTGGTTTAATAATTTTAAGCAACTATTGTTGGCAAAGACTAAAAGAGTTGTCACATCAGAGTCTCATTTTCAGGTAGAATATACAACTGAATTAGCTTAATTTTAATGGAAATATGCCTAAAAAGATGTTGTCATTGAATCATTGCAAAGTATGCCTAAAAATAAGTCTAATGGCCATTTTTTAAAAATCTAAATTGTTAGGGGCTAATAATTGTCCATTATTACTTTAATTTAGTAATTATACACCCTCCTCTACAATAATATGGAAATGTTCCCTTTAATTGTCATAATAAAAATCCTAAGAACTGCATTTAAATACATCCAGACATCTACCAGAAAAATGTTAATGAAATTAACAATAAAAAGGAATAATGATTTCTCCTGGGACAATTACATGGGTAATTTAACAGTAAATTTGGATAAAACTGGAAGCATTTGTATGATATACAGTTAAACCTCTATAAATGATATATAGAAAATCAAAGACTCGTCTTTTAGATACAAAAGGAATCTTTAAAAATGTTGAGTAGTGGCAATTCTTAAAACGTAAATTTTCTTTCATTACTCTAATGAATATCTCTTAAAAATATGTGACTAATTGTGAGGTCATGACTTTATTGTTTGCATTTTAAAAAATAGCATTTGATAGAACTTCATAAATTTGTATTCAAAAGGGAAGTTATAAATTCAGTCTGCTTGTTTTCTATTTTGATCAATTAAAATGAGAGAATGAATGACAACTTAATTCAATTTAACTGAATTACGGGCAGTTTCAACTTGATCTGTACTTTTTTTTAGAGCTTGTTTTCATGTAAGAACATTTTTGGCTATCCAATGATAACAGATGAAAAATTTCAAAAAGTTTATTTTCTAAAGGAAAGGAAATGGAACCTAGTACATTTAGAGCATTTGTTACCTGCCTGGCAACATGCTGTGTATTTCTACATATACTTTTAATCTGCAACTTTAATCCTTAAAACTATTCTATAAACCACTCAGCATGCTCTCGATTTTAAAGATGAGGACATAGAATTTAAAAAGTATTTGTTCAATGTGATACAGTTTGTACATAATCCAAGACTAGCTGGCTCCAAATTCCATTTCCTTTTCACAACAGACTGCTCACAGAATACAAGTTGTAATGACATATGATGTGAACATTTTGTTTTCTGTGAACATGCATGTAATATGTACAGCATACCTTGGAGATATTGCAGGTTTGGTTCCATTCCACTGCAATAAAATGAATATCACAAAAAAGCAAGTCATATTAATTTTTTGGTTTCCCAGTGCATTTGAAATTTATGTTTACACTGTACTGTAGTTTATTAAGTATGCAATAGCATTATGTCTTAAAAAACAATGTACATACCTTAAGTGTAAAATACTTTATTGCTATGAAATGCTGTCATCTGAGCCTTCAGCATGCATAATCTTTTTGCTGGTGGAGGGTCTTGCCTCAATGTTGATGGCTGCTGACTGATCAGGGTGGTGGTTGCTGAAGGTTAGGGTGGCTGTGGCAATTTCTTAAAATAAGACACAACGAAGTTTACCGAATAGACTCTTCCATTCACAAAAGATTTCTCTGTAGCATAAGAAGCTGTTTGATAGCATTTTACCCACAGTAGAACTTCTTTCCAAATTGGAGTTAATCCTTTCAAACCCTGCTGCTGCTTTATCAACTTAATGTATGTAATATTCTAAATCCTTTGTTGAATTTCAACAATGTTCACAGCATCTTTACCAGGAGTAAATTTCATTTCAAGAAACCACTTTTTTTGCTTATCTATAAGAAGCAACTCTTCATCCATTCAAGTTTTATCATGAGATGTCAGCAATTGAGACATCTACAGGCTCCACTTCTAATTCTAATTATCTTCCTATTTCTACCACATCTGCAGTTACTTCCTTTGCTGAAGTCTTGAACCCCTCAAAGTTATTTAAGAGGGCTGGAATCAACTTCTTCCAAACTCCTGTGAATGTTGATATTTTGACCTCCTTCCATGAATCACAAATGTTCTTCATGGCATCCGGAATGGTGAATCCTTTCCAGAAGGCTTTCAATTTACTTGGCCCAGATCCATCAGAGGAATCACTACCTATGGCAGCTATAGTCTGACAAAATGTATTTCTTAAATCATAAGACCTGAAATTCGAAATGGCTCCTTGATCCATGAGCTGCAGAATGGATGTTGTGGTAGCAGGCATGAAAACATTAATTTCATTGAACATCTCCATAAGAACTCTTGGGTGACCAGGTGCATTGTCAATGAGTAGTAATCTTTTGAAAGGAATCCTTTTTGTTGAGCAGAAGGTCTCCACAGTGGACTTCAGATATCCAGTAAACCATGTTGTCAACAGATGTGCTGTCATCCAGGTTTTTTTGTTCTATTTATAAAGCTCAGGCAGGGTGGATTTAGCATAATTCTTAAGGGCCCTAGGATTTTCAGGATGGTAAATGAGCATTGGCTTCAACCCTGAGTCACCAGCTGCATTAACCCCTAACAAGAGAGTCACAGTCTGTCCTTTGAAGCTAGGCCCTGACTTTTCTCTAGCTATGAAAGTCCTACATGGCATCTGCTTCCAATACAAGGTGGTTTCATCTACATTGAAAATCAATTATCTTAGCTATTTCTTCTGGATGATTTGCTGCAGTTTCTCCATAAGCACTTGCTGCTTCACCTTGCACTCTTATGTTATGGAGATGGCTGCTTTCGTTAAACCTCATGAACCAAACTCTGGTAGTTTCAAAGTTTTCTTCCGAAGTTTCCTCACCTGTCTTAGCTTTCATAGAATTGTAGAAAGTTAGGGCCTTGCTGTGGATTAGGCTTTTGTTTAAGGGAATGTTGTGGCTAGTTGGATCTTCTATGCATATCAGCACTAATAAAGGCTGTTTTGCCTTATCATTTATGTGTTCACTAGAGTAGCACTTTTAATTTTTTTCAAGGACTTTTCATTTGCAATCACAACTCAGCTGTTTGGCACAAGAGGCCTAGCATTCAGCCTATCGTGGCTTTTGATATGCTTTCCTCAGTAAGCTTAATCGTTTCTAGTTTTTATTTAAAGTGAGAGACGTGTGACTCTTCCTTTCACTTGAATACCCACAGACCATTGCTGGGTTATTAACTGGCTTAATTTCAATGTTCTTGATTCTCAAGGAATAGCGAGGTCTGAGGGGAGAGAGAGAGGAGGGGTTACAGTCAGTCAAGGGCGCAGTTAGAACACACAACATTTATCGATGATGTTCACTCCATTTTATGGGCATGGTTCATGGTTGCCCCTAAACAATTACAATAGTAACATCAAGATCACAGATTACCATAATAGATATAATAATTAAAAAGTTTTAAGTGTTGCAAGAATTACCAAAATGTGACACAGAGTCACAAAGTGAGCACGTGCTGTTGCAAAAATAGCACAATAGGCTTGCTTAATGCAGGGTTGCCACAAAAAAAAACCCCACAATATCTATGTAATGTAAAAAACACAATATCTGTGACGCAAAATAAACCCAAGCACAATAAAATGAGGTATACCGTATATATTCTTTTTTAAGCTTTTTATTTTGAAGTGTAACAGAAAAGGTCACAAAACATAATGTGTAGCTTTGTAAATTATCACAAAGCTAAGACCCATTTAAACATCATTCACAACCAACACCCAGACAGAGAACATTGCCAACACCCTTGAAGCAACCACCCATGCCCACTTCTAAATAACATCCTCTCATTTCTCCCCTATGATTGGGGAGCAGGTGTAGCTCAGTAGTTGAATGCCTACTTCCTTTTTATGAGGTCTTAGGTTCAAACCCTAGTACCTCTTTAAGAAAAAAATTAACAACTGTATTCACTTCTAACACTACAGTTTTAAAAGCTTTACAAAAATTAGATCATATAGTATATTTTCTTTTATTCTGATTTCTTTTATTCAACATTATGTTTGTGAGATTCATTCATGCAGTTGAGTATAGATGAAGTTGTAATTTTTATTGCCATATAGCATTCCTTTATAGGATTTTATCCAATTTACTTATCCATTCCACTGTTGATAGACATTTGGATTGTTTCCAGTTCTTAGTTATGAATAATGATGCTGGGAATATTCATGTAAATGGATCTTGGTGAATGTATGCACATTTTTTTGGGATATATACCTAGAGGTAGAATTTCTGGGTCATAGAATGTGCATATGTTCACCTTAGATTATGCCAACCTATTTTCCAAAGTGATTGTACCAGTTTACATTTCTGCCAGAAGTATATGGGAGTTCTTGTTGCATCATATCCTCCCCAATACAAATATGATTTTAGCCATTCGTGGATGTGATTACTAAGGATGTTGAACATTTTTTCATATATTTATTAAGCATTTTGATAGCCTTTTTTTGGTAAAATGTCTGGTTAAGCCTACTACCTAATTTTCTATTGATTGTCATTTTCTTATTGATCTGTATGAAAAATTAGATAAATAGATGACAAATAAATGGTACATTATAAATAGATAGATAGATGGATGGAAGTATGGATGGGATACAAGTCCCTCATTGCAAATATTTTCTTCTACTTCATGATTTGTCTTTTCACTTTTTAAATGATGCCTTTACGTAAACTGAAGTGTTTAATTTTAACGTAGTAAAAATTTATCAAACAATTTTCCTTTAGGGATAGTGGTTCTTTGCCCTTTTAAATAAATTTTCCCTAACCCAAAGTCCTGAAGATATTTTCAAATTAGCTTGTCAAGATCCTTAAATAATGTGTGATAGGATTTTGATTTTATTTGTATTATATAGATGGATTTGTAGATGATTGATATCTTCATAATATTAAGTATTCCAAGTGATGAACATGGTTTATCTTTCCATGAGTCTTTAACTTCTTTTAATGTTCTATAGTTTTCTCTACAGATATCCTGCCCACTTTTCATTTGAAGTTCTTTTTATGTCCTTTGCCCATTTTCCCTTTATTTTTTATGTTATTCTTACAAATAAACATTGTAAGTATTTGATATATTTGATGCTTTTGTAAATTTTCAATATTTATGAGTTTCCATATTCAGTCTATTGATATATGGAGATAAAATTATTTATATCGAATCCAACCACTTTGCTAAATTCATGTATTCTAATAGTTTATCTAAAAAAATGGTATTTTCTATTAAAATAATCATGTCATCAAGAAAAATTATAGCTTAATTTCTTCCTTTCCAATCATTAGAGTTTTATAAAATTTTCTTATCTTATTGTGTTGGTTAGAATCTACAATATATTTTTCCCTCAATATAGTATATTTTTGTTAATTGCTGAAATGTCCCATTGTTACAGATTACTGAAATAAGTAATTAAATGTATTCTATTGGTTCTATGTAACAGGGCAAATAACTACCAGAGATAAATCTTTTTTTGTTTCAGTAGATTGAATAAACAATACAAGTACTTTTCATTGACTTCTATCCATCCCTCTTAATCAAGACATTTATGCCTAAAATAAAATTTGAAAAAGTTACCATGAAGATAGCTGCATGAAAATGCCAACACATCTTCATTTTTGCTCTTCCATTAATGGCCATTTTCTTCTTTTAGCTAATATTTACAGAGTCAGCCTTCCATTCTACCTAGAACCTTCATATCTGTGACAGATAATCATTGTCAGGATTCAGACTCATTGACATCAGCTAGTCATACTCCATGGTGTATGATGATTATGGTGGTGGTGATGGCGATGACAACAGAGGTTGTGATGATGATTCTGGGTTAGCCAATTTGCAGAACTTTTGAATAGGATAATCTAGTGCTGTCCTGATATAAAGCAGAAGTGCGTGCTGGTTTCCTGGGACATCCATATTAAAAGATGGAGAATTTTATCAAGGTCTTATGTGAGAATTTTAAACAAAACTCTGTTTGCTACCAAGAAACATGGAATGTCATACATTTTAAAACTATGTTTATGTAATATATGAATAGGAAGGTTTTTCCATTTTTTTTCCTATAAACTTGCCATTTATCTTTTAATAATTAGAGTAGTATTTTATTTCTTATTAGAAACAGACAAAAGTTTGAAATTATTACTTTCACAAGTTGAATATTTTGTGACAACAATGGGTAAATTGGAAGGCGTTAGTCAGTAACAGGCATCCCCTCTCTAACACAAAGAAACATCTTAAAGAGAAAAAAAAAATCACACAAAGAAAACTATCAAAATTCATCAGTGGATTTATGCTTAGAAAGAATGCAAAGTATATATGTAGATCTATGCAGGTTGTATTTCCCCCCTATTTAATTAATATATCCCAAGCTTTTCTCACTACTAAGCTATTCACTGCACTGGTGAATAATTGTACAATCTGAAATTTGAAAACTATAAAATTTTATTACATTTTAATTTTTCCCACTACAACTTGAGTTCTTTAAGGAGCTTAATTGATGCTTATATTTGATACTCCAAGTTAGGCAGGTATATCTCCATCTGCCTTTTAGGTTAGCTAAAGGTCAATAACATGTATTCATCATGAACTTTTTCACATTTTGTCAGAGTAATTAATGTATTGTATTTCATTACAAGAGTGCCACATGAGTCTTGGCAATTTAATCATTCAGACTGTTTTATTGCCTCCCAGTGCCATGAACTTAAAATGGCATCAGAAAAGTATACTGAGGTACCCTAAATTGTGAAAATATGATATATGTGTCAATTTTCACATTAATAGTTTCATACTTGGATAATTGTCTTTGATCAATTTTTAATAAATAACTCCACTAAAATAACCATTGAAATATAGGCTAAGAAAGTATCACACATTAATTAAACTAAACATTTTATTTATAATATGAAGGAAACCCTGGATAATATTTTTCAGTGTACATAGGCAAACTTCTATACATACTTAAATGTACTTTTAAAAGACTACTTCTTTGTAAGGAATAATCAAGGAAAGTAAGAATGATACTTCTAGAGTTCAGTAATAAAAACAGAGACTCTTTGAAAATATACCTTTTAAACTTCATAAGGTTGGTTTAGTAATTCTAAATAAATAGCTGGCCTACTTTTTAAAGAACAGGGAAGTCTTGCTCTCCTACCAAATTAGACTGCCAAGCTAAATGAAATTCATTGCATGCTTTTAAATTCATAAGGTTTATGCTTGGATACAAAAATTCTTGAGCCAAATCTTATTGAGCTGGTGAATAATTTTACGTCTACATGAGAAATGCAATTGCAAGTAAGCTCCAGGAAGTTGGGGACTTTGGCTTGCTCACTCTTGTCTCCTGAGTGCCTCGTAAGACATCAGGCTTGGTGGTGGTGGTGAAGAAATACGTGTTGGATTAATGAATGAGAAGAAGTGGTTAGGATCAAAATGCAATTGATGCTGCAGGAAATAAGACATAAGATAATCAATATAGTTCAACTTTGACTTCTTAAAACCAATGTTTACATACTTTGGTTGTTAAAACAACTGCAATGCCCAAATCAGTGAGAAAAAGCTGCTTTAATTCAGATGCTAAAGTCTCATAAAATTACAAATACCAGAGATGTTAACATCTACCTTTAGTTTTTAAGAGCTTATCACACTCAAATACTAACTTATATGGATAGAAAATATTTTTTTAGGAATTCAGGTACTTTATTTATGAAGCAAGGTTAAAACACAATCAATTTTAGTAATTAGTATATTACCCTTTAGTTAATAGAATTCTCTAGCTTTCCCCAGCTGATGATGCTGAGCTACTAAAATTAGAAAGAAATGCCATATATCTCATCTACAAGTTATTTTCTAGAGTGGTATAAAATAAGCTCAGTTTTGGTATGTAAAAAAGCATCAATGTGATTAAGAAAAAATAATTACATGAAAAATATGAATATAAGTAACTATTAGGGGAAATCAACTATATGGTTTGTCATCTATATATACAAGGCAACATGTGGCAATTTGAAAAGCATTATATTTAATAAAGGTAAAAATTTAGTAGATTATTTATGCTTGGTTATTATAGTAAAAGAGAGGAATTTTCTATTTTATATATATTTTTAACAGAATCTTCTAGTAGATTAAAATGTATATAAATGTGTGTATATGTGTGTGTGTGTGTGTGTGTGTGAGTATACACACTCGAAAATTACATGAATAGGAGACGGGAAGACCTGCATTTTATCTTTATTAACCTATGTATACAAAGTCAGATTATAATTTACATATAATAGGATTTTTCCACATGATTAACAATTAGCTCCCAATCCCGACCAAAGAAGATATAGTCGTGAAAAATCCAAAATAGTGTGGTATCCTGCATGGTTCACCTTCATCGTGAAGTGTATCACAACTCATCTGGTTGAATAAGCCAGGAACTTGGTTGTTGTATACTGAACGCTTCTTTCTTCTGTGGCCCCCATATGCAATCCATCATTAGATCCATTTAGTTTTATCTTGTAAATCATTTCACTTCTTTCTGTTTTCATTTTTACCACCTTAGTCTAAGGTACGATCATCTCTTTTTTTTCTTTTTATTTAATACACCTTTTTTAAAAAAAAGATACTTAGATTACATAAATGTTACATAAAAAATATGGGGTATTCCCATATGTCCTGCTCCCTACCCCTCTCACACTTTCTCACACTTTCCCACATTAACAACCTCCTTCATTAGTATGGTACATTTGTTACAATTGATGAACAAATTTCATCGCATTGCCACTAAGTGTGGATTATAGTTTACATTGTAGTTTACACTCTCTCCTGCACAATTTTTTAAGTTATGACAAGATATATAATGGCTTGTATCTGTCATTGCAATGTCATTCAGGACAATTCCCAAGTCCCAAAAATGTCCCCATCTTACACCTGTTTTTCCCCCTCCCTCCCCCTCAGAATCTCTAGTGGTCACTGCTTCCACATCAATGATAAAAGTTCTTCCATTGCTAGAATCACAATGTCTATACTAGTATACCAGTAAGTCTACTCTAGTCCATCGTTCATTCCCCAATCCTGGGGATTCTGGGATGGTGATGCCCTTTCCACCTCTATATTGAGAGGGGGCTTAGTTTCCATGGGGCAGATGGATGGGACTATCTTGCTTGCAGTTGCAGACTCTCTCTGTTCCTTGAGATGATCATTGTCAGTCATCATCTCCTTGTTAGTTGTCCTGGGTGAGTCTAATGAACTGGAGAGTAGGTGCTGCAACTCTGTTAAGATTCAGGGCCCAGCTGGCACATGGACAGCCCAAAGTTTAAGTCTCTTGGACATTCACCTATCAACTCAAGCACTAACTATAGGTTCAGATAGAAGGGCCAGAAAAGCCATATGTAGGGAAACTGAGTCCACCTCTGTCACACTGGGGAGCATAAATTCCGAAGTAGGGCCCACTGGCAGGGCACCAAACTCCTGAGCTGTCTACCCTGCCTAGAGTCTGAATGTCTCCAGAACCCTCAGTAGCCCCACTATTTGAGGCACTGTTTACTGTGGCATAAGCGTAACCTCTGGAATGACCTCCTGACTCATTTTGAAGTCTCTTAGCCATATAAACTCATTTGTCTTTTTGGTCCCCTTTTGGTTAATGTCTTTTTCCAGTTGCATTGCTAGTTGGTGCTTGTAAGGTACCATCATCTCCTACTTGGATTACTTCAATAGTTCCTGTCTTAGTTTGCCAGTCTGTGTGACAAATACCATGCAATGGGTCAGCTTAACTATCAGATTTTATTGGCTCATGGTTTCAGAGGCTAGAAGTCCAAATTCAAGGCACCAGCAAGGAAAGGCTTCCTCACCAGTCTATAGCATTCTGGTGCTGACTTTCCATAATCCTTGGGGTTACTTGGTTTGCATCTCTACCCCCTGTCACATGGCTGTTTCTCATTCCTTATATCTGCTCTTCTGGTTTTCACTGTCTTCTGGCTTCTTCCTGTGTGGCCTTCTCTGACCCCTGTCTTCCAATTTCTTCTCTTTATAAGGCCTGGGGAATATGTATTAAGACTCACCTTGATTCAGTTAACCATAACTTAACTAACAATAACATCTTCGAAAGTTCCTATTTACAAATAAGTTCACACCCACCGGAATGTGGATGAAGAACATCTCCTTTGAGGAAGTGCATAATTCAATCTACCATAGCACCTAACTGGCCCCTACTGATCCACCTAACCCATTCCTTTCTACTCTCTACAAGAACAAATATGATCATGTTACCCATATGCTTTAAAATTCTTTTAAGACACCCCAAATAAAACCCCAATCCTAAACCTGGCCTACAAGATCCTGCATGAACTGCCTTGCCTGTAATTCCAGTCTTGTCTTGTTCCTCTCTCATTGTAGGCCAGTTTTTGTGCCCGAGACTACCATGTCCTTCTTTCAGATATGGAAATGCTCTATTTTCATCCCCACATCGTGATCTGTGTGTAAGCCTAGTCTCTGGAATATTCCACATATCCCATTCCTCCTTATTAAGTTCTGATTAGCCGTAATGATTAATAATTCAATGATAAATGAAAATCCTTATAGTAAAGAGAAAAACTGACTGCAAAATTTAATCACGATTATAAAGTATAAGCTCTCCAAAATGGTAAAGGAATAACAAATGTAAATAAAATTATGGCTTACTCCTCATCAGAAATAATGGACACCAGAAGGAAGAGGTTCTCCTGTACATGATGAGTCATTTTGTTCTCCTTTTCTCTTTCTGCTTTCAAAATTTCTCTCTTTGACTTTCAACAGTTTGACTATGATGTGTCTAGATGTGGATCTTTCAATGAAACATGACTTTCAATGAACAGCTTGGATCTGTAGATTAATGGTTTTCATCAAATTTGGGAAATATTTAGCTATTATTTCTGCAAACATTTTTATGCCTCTCTCTCTCTTCCTTTCCTTCTCCCAGGATTCCCATTACATGTCTGCTGGTATACTTCATGTAGTCCCAGATGTCCTAAGGCTTTCTGCATTTTCACTCATTCATTTTTTTCCTCTGTTATTCAGGTTAATATCTATGATCTATATTTAAGTTCACTGATTCTTCTGCTCTCTCAGATCTTCTCTTTAGTAAAATTTTCATTTCAGTTATTATATTTTTACACTTTATTATTTCTATTTGTTTTTTTAATAATTTCTATCTCCTTATTAAAATCCTCTGTTTAGTCATTATTTTAACATTATTTTATTTAGTTGTTTGCACATATTTCTAATTGTTCTTTGAAATCTTTGCTGTATTCAACATCTGATTCTACTCAGAAATGTTTTCTAATGACTGGTTTTTCCCTAAGTATGGGTCACATTTTCCTGTTTCTTTGCATGTATTGCAATTTTTTTATTGAAAACACAATACTTTAAATAGTTAAATATATTATAGCAAATCTGGGTTTTGTTTCTCTTCCCCTTAGGATTGTTCTTGTTGCTGTTTTTAAAGTTTTTGTTTATTTATTTAGTAACTTGCCTGAACTAAATTTCTGCAATCTGTCTCCCTAATGGTATGTGACACTGATGTCTCTCTGCTCAGGTTTTTTCCATATTATTCATTTTATTTTTAAGCCTGGATTATTAGGGGTCACCCTTTGTTATACATTTAATTTTATGGATTAAAGAAAAGCATTCATGAAAAAAAATTTGGTAACAAATACACAATTAAATCTTAGACATCTCTGAAATAGTAAGACCTATAATACATTATGTCAGTACATTCAAATATCAATGTCTTTGGAGATTTGAGGGGAAATATAATTTTCTCAGAATTCTATAGTCCTTGTCTTAAGTGAAAAACACAATAGAAAGACCATCTCCACTTTTCAAGAGATCATTGTCACCATGCAATTTTCCTGAGAAATTTGTTAAAAATGTATACTAGTGAATTCTAAGACAAATCAAAACTAAAGAATGGAAATGACATAGAGTTATTGACTTGTACTAAACATTAAAACTCATAAATAACCTCAGAAATTGTAATGATAAATTAGAATGTAAAAGTGAAAAACTGTTCTTAAAGATGAATTATGTGGTTAAAAACTGCACTTAAAAGTCCAGATTAAAATAAAACTAGTACGTGGTGTCAGAGGTAATATATTCCTCATCATATACAAGAAAATAAGGAATTATTCTTTTCTATATGATATTAGTAATTAGAGAATCAAGGTTTAAGTAGTTATCTGATATATTTAAATATGACCTTTAATAATATTTTTAATTTGACTTATTTTTATTGCCTTACTACAGAAGTTAAGTAAAATATCTTTAGGGCCAAAGGAGGTAAAGTAGATGTATGATTCAGAATGGTGTAAGAAAATAGGGAATGGCATAGACTGTGGGAATCTAAAGTATGCAAACTATTTATGAAACCATTTTAATTCATGTATTTTAAAGCATTATACTAGCCAAATTAAGCATCCTTCTAGGCCATGGGGTTTCCAATTTTTCATCCAAGAAGCCAAGGCATAAAGAAGGAAAAAAGGAAAGAGAAGGGAGGAGAAGGGAAGGGAAGGGAAGGAAGTTTAAGAGACAAGAGTAAATCCACCTCAAGTAGGGCTAAAATTTTAAATTCATCTATATTCTGCTTCCAAGAGATAAATCTAAAACGATGTGATTTAAAAAAGCTTTTCAAAAGAAAAGTTGATGAATATATCAGTGAACTAAAAAAAAGGAAGCATATCCAATTGAAGAAACACAAAAAATTAATAGAAATAGGATGACCGCAGATGTGGATATTTAAAAATGGAGATTGTATTCATTTCTTTTTAAATAAATTTGAATGGTTTGATATATTGAACAATTTTCTAGAAAAAAGTAAATCACAAAATTGGCCAAAAATATGTAGAAACCTGAAAAGAGGTTTAAATGTTTAAAATATTAAACATTACCTTCGCCATAAAACCAGACCCAGATGATTTTTATAGATCCATCCTTAAGCCTTTTAGGGTAATAATTCTAATAATTCTATTATCTTTTCTTAGAGCATAGAGAAAAAAACTACTCAATTGTTTTGTTAAACCTTGATACTAAGCCTTAATAAAGATAGCTCTTTTAAAAGCTATAGGCAACTAGCTATCAATGCTAACTATGAGAAAGAAAATACTAAATAAAATATGATCATATAAATTTAGTAGAATACTGGAGAATAATGCAATACAACTAAGCTATCTGTTGTTTTTGAGAATGAGTAGTAATGTGTGGGAAATTGAACATTCAGATATTAAGTACATCAAGAATCTATAATAGCTCTAAGTATAGAATGGATACAAGAATTGACAAATAAATGGAACAGAGCAAAGCCTGATTTTATTCAGCTCAGTAACTAAGTGCCTGAGATTTTTTGGTGTATGTTACAGCAACATAATCTGGGTTTCTGATATACATCTGATTTTTTGAGATTAGAAGGAAGTACATGCCAAAATCCTTGCAGAAATGCTCTTCTAAATGTGACAATTTCACCAAAAGGGAAGTGAGTTTCCATTATTATGATTAGAAAGGCTAGACTTTAAAAATATAGGTAGTGAAGTTTTTATTTTTTTATTTTCCTTTTGATTTTTTTTTTCATTCAAGAACAGCAATAGGAAGTTTGGATATTAGCCAGTGTTTAGTAAAACTTTTTTGGGCTTCTGGTGGACTGTGTGATATATTTTACATAGCAATGATGTTGTCTGCAAATATAGACAGTTTCAATTCTTCCTTTACAATTCTTATGCCCTTTATTTCTTCTAGATGACTATTGCATTGGCTGGGACTACTATTATGAAGTTGAATGAGTGACCATTCTTGGTTATTCCTGGTTTTAAAAAGAAAGCATTCAGTCTGTCAGCATTAAGCATACTATTATTGGTGGATTTTTTTGGTAAATGCTAGTAATATAATGAAAAACCTGGCTGGGTTTTGTCCCCATTCTTGAGGGAGCAACCTCTGAATCTATGGAATTTCCTGTGACAGGAGAGTATTTTGTTGTTCATGAAGGGCCCGGGACCACACCTCTATCAGGATGAGGCCAACCACACCTACAGTCTCACGGTGGGGGACTGGCCACACCAGTAAGACCAACCACGTGATTAGGGGCTTGGGGCTTTGAGCCATATCATGTCAACTCATATTGGCCCATATTGGCCCACCTCCCTGGCCTCTGGGAGTTCAACCACTCGGACATTAATTCTATGAATCATGCCTACTTGATGAGACCCCATATAAACTCAAAACACGTGAAATCCTAGAGAACTCACACTATGGAGAAGATGACATCATTGTGCCAGGAAGGTGACACATTTTGACTCCATGTGGAGAGAACATAGATGCTTGTGTTTGAAACCATCCTAGACTTCACCCTTTGTGTCCCTTCTTTTGATTTCTCCTTATTTGTATCCTTTCACTATATTAAAGCTATAATCATAAATATACTGCTTTCAGTGAGTTCTAGGAGTTGTTCTAAGCAATTTATCCAGCTGGAAGGGGTGGTGGGGACCCCTGAATTTGTAACCAGTTGATCAGAATTTTGGGTGACCTGGGCCCCAGAACTTGTGACTTGTACCTGTAGGACAATCTTGTAGAGAGCTACCCTTTAACCTGCAGTCTGGTCTAATTCTGGGTACTTACGAGTCAGAACTGAATTGGATTGTGTTACAACAGTTTGCAGTTGGGTAAGAAGCTGTTGGAAGTTGTAGAAGTTTTTGCAAAATCTATACAATGCCTTTATCAGATTAAGGAAGTTCCCACTATTTCTACTTTGAATTATCTTTTCATAAGTGAATGTTGGAATTTGGTAAATTCGTTTCCTATGTCTATAGTTTTTCTTTTTAAATAGGTAGTGAGTTATACTGATTGATTTTCAAGTGTTGAACCACATTTCTTGGTTCTCTGTATGTTAGTGGTGTATTATCCTTTTCACATATCACTGATTCAATTTGCGAATATTTTGTTGAGGATTTTTCTGTCTGTATTCATGAGGGATATTGATTTATAGTGTTCTTTTCTTATAATGACTTTAGTACTTTTAGTACTTGGAAAAAGCAGTTCTCAGAGTGAGTTGAAAAGTGTTCCCTCTTCAGTTTTTAAAGAGATTGGGTAAAATTGGTATTATTTCTTCTCTAAGTGTATGATAAAATTCACCAGTGAAACCATCTGGTCATAAAGTTTTTTTTCTGGAAGATTTTTTAACTCCGAATTATATTTCCCTCTGTAGCCCTGGTAAGTTCCCTTGTTCTGAATTCTATCTTGTTTGATGGCTAGCTAGCCACTCCACACATATATATATATTTTTGTTGTTGTTGTTAGTATTAAAATGACATGTCCTTTTTCATTCTTTTACTCTTAACCTATTTATAACATTGCGTTTAAAATGAGTTTCTTGTAGACAGCATATAATTGGGTCTTGTTTTTTTAATTGAATTTGACAACCTATCTTTCTATTGCTGTGTTTAGACCACTTACATTTACTGGAACTACTGATATTGAATTTAGATCCACCACTTTATTATTTTCTTTGTTTCTTCTTTTTTTGTTCTCCTCTTTTCCTGTCTTCATTTTGATTATTTGAATATTCTATAGTTTTCAATTTTCATTTATCTGTTAGATTTTGTCTATAACTCTTTGTAATTTTTTTTGTGCAAGAATCAGCAAACTTTTTCTGTGAAGAACCAGATAGTAATATTTTGTGCTTTGCTGTTTCTGTCACAATTATGCAACTACTAAATGGTACTACATGACATTGTGTGTGAAATCAGTTATATAGTATATATAAAAAATTAGGTATGACTGTTCCAATAAAACTTTATTTACAAAAACAGGTAGAAGGCTTCATTTGATCTGAGGGCCATAGTTTGCCAACTATTTTAGTAGTTGCTCTAGGGATAGATAGTGATCTACTTAGAGTTGATATATTATCACTTCAAGCAAAAGGTAGAAAAGCCTTATGATCATATTAGTCTTTTGCCCTAGCTACTTTATGTTAATAGTTGTCAAATGTATTGCACCTACACACATTGAAATCTCCTCCCAATGTTAAATTTTTTTTTCTTTTAACAGTCATACATTTTTAAACAATGTGAAAGTCAAAAATTATCCTGTTTACCCAGAGATTTACAGAGTTGCTCTTCCTGCATTTCTGAAGTTTCAGACTTCTTGTGTCATTTCCCTTTAGCTGGAAGAATTTCCTTTAGCATTCCTTTTAAAGTAGATCTGCTGGTGACAAATTCTCTTAAATTTCCTTCATCAGAGAATGCGTCTATTTCACCTTCACTCCTAAAAGATATTTTCACTGAATATAGAATTCTGGGGTGACAGGTCTTTTCTTTCAGTTATTTATAGATATCTCCCTATCTCCTGGCCTCCATGAATTTTGTTGAGAAACCCATAGCCATTCCCCTTTATGTAGTGTGTCATTTTTCTCTGACTACTTTCAAGATTTTTTTCTTTATCTTGTGTTTTCAGCAGTTTTATTACAATGTATATGGGCATGATTTGTCATTGTTTGTTCTGTTTGAGAGTTGTGAGCCTCTTGTTCTCTAAATTTATGGCTTTCACCAACTTTGGAAAGTTTTCAGCCCTGATTTCTTCAAATATATTTTGTCCACCAACTTTTTTCTTCTCTCTTTTAGGGATCCAATGACACAAATGTTAAACCTTTCTGTACTTTCCCATAGGTCCCTGAGTCTCTGTTAATCTTTTTAAATCTTTTTTTTCTTTCTGATCTTCAGATTGAATACTTTCTATTGATTATTATATTAGTTTCCTATTGCTGCTATCACAAATTACCACAAACTTAGTGGCTTAAAACAATACAAATTTATTTTCTTACAGTTCTAGAGGTCAGAAATACAAAATGGTTTTGCTGAGCCAAAGCTGAGGTGTAGGAAAGGCTGTACTCCCCCCAGAGGAGATTTTCCCACTTCTAGACCTACATTTCTGGGCTTGTGGCCCCTTCCTCCATCTTAAAAGCACACAGCTCCAATATCTGCTTCTGCATCACACTGTCTTTTCTAATCTCTTGCTTCCCTCTTATAAGGACATTTGTTATTACATCAGGGGCACCCAGATAATCCAGGATAATCTCCCCATCACAAAATCCTTAACTTAATCTTATTTACAAAGCCTATCTTACCATACAATGTAACATTTGAAGATTATAGGGATTAGGATGTGGACATCTTGGGGGTTCATTATTCAGTCTACCATAATTATCTTCAAGTTTACTAACTCCTTCTTCTGTCATTTTCATTCTTCTATTGAGCCTTTCCTGTGAAATTTCTATTTCAGATCAGTTATCTCACCAGCATATGTCATTTTATCATTCTGTATCAGTGTTGCCAAGGAAATGCTGTGTCTTTCGATCTGTATATTCAAGTCTTACTTTTATTCTGGAAAGTTTTCTTGAATTATATCTTTGTATATTTTTCACATTCCATCTGTTTAGTTCTTTTCTTTAGGGACACCACTTACACTTATGTTGGATCTCCTTCAATACCTTCCCTTATCTAACATCTTTTACCTTCAGTTGTTTGCTAATTTCAATTTCATTTTACCCTTTTTTTAAATCCTTTTGTGTCTGTTCTCCTTTTTGTTCCTTCCACCATGACATTCTGAAAATAAAATAGCTTTAATAAACACTTAGAGTGCAAAATTTCCATTTATTTGTGTTGAGAGTTGAAGACAAGATTCATTTGGACAATTCTTGGTGTGGCTGCTGGAAGTTGCATAGTAAAATTTCTCTGTAATATCCCTGCAGATCTATTTTTAAAAGACAGGCCCAACAAAGCAATTGGAATTTACTCTAGAATTATGACTTTGTTTCTTTATAGCTGTGTATAATCATTTTTAAAACTTTTTTTTATTTAAAACCTAATTGTAGACAGAAGTATTGTATATTTGGTATTATTAATCAAAATTATTGGGTTAACATTTCAAAGGATTGATCTTATATTATTGTAAAGGTATTTCTGTGGTCATTTTTCTAGCTTTCATTGTAATATTTATTTTATTATACAAAAGTGCATTTGGGGCAAAGGAATGGTATGTGATTAAATGCTGTTATTTTACTCCATTGAAATCTCATTTTTTTTTACTTTGTCATTTTTCAAACCATCTGTTGCAGTCTATATATCAGCAAATAATACAGTGATAATGGATCATTTTGCTTTTTTCTCATGTCTTTTTAAGAAATAATGCATACTGATATTTCTTTTATTACAATAGTTTTTCAATTAATCAAGACACTTTTAAACAATGACAAAAAGTGTTCAGTAATCAATCTCTGTTCGCTTTATTGTTTTATATGACCATGTATTTCCCAAAGTGGAGAACATGAAATAATTTTAAAAGATAGGCATCTATATTTGTTTTCAAATTTCAATCTGTAATACTAGCAAAGGAATTTATTGCCATCCTCAGAGCAGCATGTAGTTAATGGAAGGCACCTGAGGACTTTTTAATATATATATAATTTTTACAATTGCATATAAATTAGAACCTATTTCTACAGGGATAGCTTTCATATGTTCTTTTTAAATGATAATAAATTGATTCAGTTATGAAACATAGAAATATCTTTAAATGAAATTCAGTAATGTATGCATAAATACAACAAATTAGTACTGTGTCAGGAGAAGTGATCCACTAACTTTTACAATGACTGCCTATAAACTATTAATCTCTTGAAAAAATCAGAAATGTGATACATATTAAATATTGATTATAAAAGTCAAACCTGGAAAACCTCTTGAAAGTATTAGTTTATAACCAAAATAATGTAGATTTTTCAGGCAAATATTTGAAAAGAAGTTTGAAAATAGGGAATCAACACAGTACATTTGAATTTGATCTTATTGCTGTCAAGTATGTTACTTCCCAAAGACTCGGAGTAAATGAAAAACCAACTGTCTAGTGCATGCAGTTTTCTCCTGCTGAGCAAAGAATTAGCAGAGTCATGATTTCTCAATCTGGACAACAAATATACCTGTAGAGAGTGTAATGAAGAGATGGAAATGAGTTTTATTCCCCCATCTTCATACCGAATTACCAGTAGAACAAGAATAAAAATCCAAAGGGCAGTGTTTTTCTTCTGCATATTCAAGTTCTATACTTTCCTGGAAATAAAAATCAGGACAGAAGCATGTAGAACAAGCTTCAGAATGGCTGGATTAATAATTTAAAAGAGAACCAAAGAGTGCATAGAAACATCCACCCTGTGATTCAGCCACTTCTCCCTTATTAACATTTGCTGAGCATCGACTTATAATGTAAAAACCAAGGTTCTTAGATCATTTAAAGCAATCTTGCCGGAAATCCCCATGTAGTATTCCTTAAGTGTGAGAACTATAGGTACCCTCAAGCACCAGTGTTCGGCTTCTGCATAAAGCACTTAGCATATTTCTTTTTCTCCATAGTTTTAAATGTGTGAGAACATGTGATCAGGGTCCTTTTTATATTCAAAATGGCTCAGCTTCTGTCTAGAAAGTGTCTTATTGTCATGATGTCACCACATCTCAAGATTTGTGACCTTTTGCACCATATGGATTCATGGTAGTCCACGTCCTAGTTTACAGGCCAGAGTGCTTTTGTACCCCCGCTAGGGGGTATCAAAGGCTTTTGGACTGGAATTTCAAGTACTGATAGATTTGGAAAAACAAAAGGTAATTTTTATATATCCGAAGGACCGCCAGATGTCGCAAAGGCATCATTGATGAAGCAGTTTTTATCCAAAATGTGGCACTTATATAAGGAATACTAGTATTGTGTTTGAGAGTTGCAGAGGCCATAACAGGTCAGTGAAATGTCCTTCAAACATCTGATTTTTACATTCAAGAATGGGCGAAGATGAAAAGATAACCACATATCTGACATTGACGTTACTACCATTTAGACAACCGATTCAATTGCCTTAGTCAGTGGGATCAATCAAGCCTTTATTACTTTGAAAAACCACAGAAACGATATAGTTTTCTTTTTCTTTAAAAATGATGGTTTGGAACTATATCCTACCACTATTCTTTATAGCATTAAATGCTGTGTAGAGAAACACATATAAACTTTTGTCATTTCCCCTACCCCTTATGTTTAAAGCATTTTATGAGATGTACAAAATTATAATAATGAAAGAAATGGTGCTGAGTAAATTTCTGCTGAGCCAAACTGTATGCATAAATTGGCAGTTTAACAAGTGAAACTTGGAAGCAAGCATTTGATGATTGATTTTTTATTGAGACAGAACAAGCATGATAGTGGGTAAAGTGATCTTCCTTATTGAGAGAAAATATAGTGTTTTTCAACATGTCGTCGTATGAATGGAAGCCTTGTCAAAAAAATGGAGCAACACATAATATCTTTAAAAAGGAGAATTAACATAAGTATATCACTTATTTTATGGATCAGATATTATACTTGTCAGCTTTATTCAGAATGTCATAAAGTTTATATCATAAAGGTAGTATTATTACCTTTGTTATGTCCTGGGAAAAACTCTGATATTAACTGCTTTGTAAGTAGATTATAAAATATATTCAGTTGAAGAAATGTAGTAATGAAAATTAAGGCCAAAATATGTATTCATGTGTAGATCTGAGGCAACTCCCCAGTAATGTTAAGTACTTGAAATACATTATTCAACAAGTATCCTGCTGTATATTTTTCTGTAATGGGCTCTGCTTGAGAATACAAGAACTGTCAAGATAAAAATAAGAAACATGCATCATTCTAATTTAATTACAATTCATAAAAAATTTCCTCTATTGTATGACTTGTAGGGAAATGTGTAAAGTTTCTTATAAAAATAATCTCTAACCACACCTATTTTTATAGTCACATTCGTGGGAAAATTTAAATGATGAATATGAATTTGTTTATAGAGGGTTCTTTCCAAGTTTGTAAATATATATTTATTTCTGATTGTGTTTTCAAGCTATGCATTTTGTAATTCTACTTTACCATGGATATGTTATTCCTATATGAAATAAAGTTCATAACAATATAATGAGGACATGCTCATGCGGTTTTTCTGGACTTAATTAGTAGGAGACCTATGAATATGAGGTTCCTGTTACATTTCAGTATGTATATCCTGGGTCCATGTTCTATGTGAAAGATTATCTCTATTTTATTCTAAGACTTTATGTATATTTAACCTTTAATTTGACTAGCAGGTTGTATGATTTACATAAAAAATAGATCAGCTTTGAATTCACTGAATGTTATTGGTATAACATAATCAATCATCTCTAAATGTTAATGGTGTTAAAGAGCAATGAGAGCATATGTCTTATATTTGTAATCCTGTAGATTTATGAAATTATTTAAATGTCTAAGAGCATTAGATCATGGCATTTCTCTGTGGTTAGGGATTGGAATTTTTTGAATGGCGTGTATCATTCTAGTAAAGCTGGAGAGACAGTCAAATATAAAGTACGTTTTTTAAACCGTGAATTACCTAATAGGTGCCTTGATGACTAGAACACTCTTAAGAAGAAAAGTATATGTAGACTGCAATACAGTGCGTAAAATGCTATGATTTTGTCTCATTCTCTTTTCAGTATCTTTTAATAAAATATGACTTTCATTGGTGTTATCCTAATTACATCATGCACACAATTCCTCAATGAAATAAAAAGTCAATATGTGAATGACAGTAGGAAGGGGGAAAATAGGATTTCAAATGGTAAAATGCCTGCTCTGGTAACAAAGACTGAATCAATCCCTGTATTGTATAGCAGCTTGATCATATCTTTAAAACTGATAATAACAAAGGATATTTATTTGTTGCCATGCTATTGTAGGATTTATTTTTAAACTCAAATCTCAATTATCTAGAAAATTGCATCCTCTTTATCTCACAGAAGAGCATACTGAATCATAGTATATTTGGTTATTGGGACTATAATGTTGTTACCTTGCTTGAAACACATGGTCTCTCTTGATATACAAGAAAAAAAAACTGAATCCATTTCAATAAATTAATAAGGATGAGAATCCCAATCCATCCTTCTTTTCAAAGGTTCGCATACATTGTAATGAAATGCATTAGGAGTTTCCTTCACTTGAAATCCAAATGAGACCCATTTTGGCTCACACCCTTGACAGTCTCTTTTATAAGCATTGCTGTCTCCTGTTCTTGTGTGGGCCTGGTAAAATGCTTCCTTTGTAAGATGCACAGAGACAATATAATGCCACGAAAGACGAAGGTGTCAAAACACAAAGTTAGAGGCAATCTAATCAATGCCTCCTGATTTAGCCTTTCAAGGCTCTCTTCATTAAAACTCTTTAATGGTGAGGCTTATCTTGAGGTAGAGCTGTTACTTAATATTTTTCAGTGTCATTCTTTGGACAGTCATTTGTACCTTTTAAATGTATTTTCAGTATTCATTGTTTAGTAAATTGGATGTCTTGTTAGCATGGTGGTGGTATGAATGACTTGCATCAAACTGATTGAAGGTAATAGTGTATAAATTCTTGTACATTTTTTCCCTACCTCCTAATCTCCATCTTTCCCTCCAACAAAAACTCTTAATTTATTTTTTTTTTCTAAATATCAGGTGCAGGATGTCATTAGATGCTTTCCAAAAACAGATATTTAGACCTTTTTCCATATCCAGGAATCTGATTGGAAATCTAAAAATAAATCAAAGCAATTATAGTTTTGATTTGAAAAGAGATTCTTTCCATTGCCATCCTTTTACTAAATACACTTTTCAAATTAATTTTCTTTTTGTGTAGACTTTTTGGGAAAAGCAATGTGATTCTCACTAAAGTGATGGAAAAAATCCCAAGATGTACCTCCCTCTCTTGAGTTTTTGTTTCCAAGTAAGTAGATTAGAAATTCTGAGAGATAGAAGAAGAAAGATCTAATACAGCCAATTCTGAATAGAATTGCAAACTTAGGAACTGTGTCTATATAAGACATTGCTAAAGAAGTTTTTATTTTCTTAGGTGTGAATGGAAGAATATAAAGTATAAAATGTTTTGAATCTTCAATTCACGAGGCCCCTCCCCCAGTAATTTGTTCAAATTTAATGAATGAAAATCTCATAATTCTTATATTTTTCTTTCGTACATGGACCAGATGGTATCAAGATTTGAAAAGAAAATAGATTACGTTGGGGAACATTTTGTTAATGACGTATGTGTGTATCTATATTTAGATTCATATACTGTACACACACAATGCATGTTGGAAAGCCATATACGTGAAGTTGTAAATATACTTTACATTATAGCATTTTTGTTTATTCACAAAATACGTATTCTTTCCTGAAAACATATTTAACAAATACATATGCTTTTGGATCAGCATGTTTATGAAAGCCATTTAAAGAACCTGAGAAATCAGGAGCTTAATTTATTTTAACATGACCAATTTTTTAAAAAAGAGTTACAAGTTGCCCTTGCAACCCTTTCCACTCCCATCTTTGATTACCAGTTACAATAAATAATTTACAAAATGTGAAAAATATAAAGGTATAAACACCGCAGAATTTATGCACGGGGTATTTTGAAAATGGAAAAGAATTCAAGCAACTTTGACCTGATTTTTAAACGACTACTGTGGCGACTACAGCTGCTCTAGCTTCATAATTATTTGTGATAGGTTGTTTTTGTGTCCCATATGTATAGAAGCTCCAGACCCAACTACCTCATTTACTGGCATGCAAACAGATCCTTCCAGGTGCTGAAAATTAAAATTTAATATATTATTTAAATATTAAGAGAATTACAGTTTCAGTAATT
This sequence comes from Chaetophractus vellerosus, assembly GCA_004027955.1. Taxonomy (NCBI): domain Eukaryota; kingdom Metazoa; phylum Chordata; class Mammalia; order Cingulata; family Chlamyphoridae; genus Chaetophractus; species Chaetophractus vellerosus. The sequence continues at coordinate 23,778 of PVKH010002133.1, forward strand.
TTACTGCTACAGCTGTAGTCCAGTGCATGCCTGTAGAATGCAGTGTTCAACAATCTAATATATAGGAAATTTAGAGTGATTTTAAAAATTATATATTTAACGCATGATGGCATTCTTTAGCATTTACATTTTACATTATATATAGATAACCTTGATTTAGTTTCTAGTAATTTGGGTACCCTTTAAATTATTGCAAACTATTATTTTTGGTTTACCTAAAAAGGAAAACATATCAATGACACAGAACTTTAAGGTATGAAAAGGTAGATGGATAAGAAAATGCCTAATGTGGCTTAGTTCATATGTATTAATGCTGAAGAGAGTTCTAAACTCTGGGAAAAAAATTTTTTTTCTCTCTTTGGTTTCTACTTTTCACTGAGAGTGATCTCAGAATTGTTGGAAATCAATTTTTAAAATCCTAAAGGCAGAGTTCATCATTAGCATGCCACTGGAAATTTTTGCAAGGCTTTTGACCTATCTAAATTATTTAAAAACAAACTTAAATGAATATCTGTGTGTTGGGAAGATGCCTGTAGTTTGTTTGGAATTCACAGTAAGAAATAAGAAATTTAATAGTAAAATTTAATAAGTTACACTAATTTTAACTTAATTTTCTATGACAAAAGTCTTGCTTTTCCAGGAATTATATGCCTTTAAATTTATTAATTAAAATTTATTTTCTGTTAAATGTGATAATTTTAAAGGATTGAAGACAACTAGAAGATGTGCAATGTGTTGTTAAACTGCACAAGTAACATTTTCAGGGCAGAGGGTGATTAGCTACCTTCAAAGTACAATGTTAGGAAAGAATTTCCAATTACTGAGAATCCCTTGCATATAAAAATTCTATTTTGCTAACTGAAGTACATTTCACTGGCAGAATCATGAAGCAAAATGTATATGGTGCAAATCTATGGTGGTTAATTTCACATACTCTGGAGCCAGATTGCTTAAATTCAAATAGCTCTTCCACCCTCTAGCTCTGTGACCTTGGAAGTCAATCTTTCAATGCCTTAGTTTTCTCATCTGTAATATGGGGCTAATAATAATCCCTACTTAGTAAAGTCATTACAAGGATTACTTGAGTTGGCCAAATAAAGCACTCCAAACAGTTGGTACAAAATAAGTACTCTATAAATATCTGCTATTTTGATATTAGTATTCATATTATATTTTAAAATTATTTAAAATAGGCACTAACTTTGAGTACATCAGATAAATAAATAAAATATTCACTTTTGTAACTTTTCATTGGTTCTAAAATAGCATTTATTCAGAATGCTTCCTCCTAAATAGCCAGTTACGTTTGGGGGTTTTAACCGTGTTAAAAGAAACAAACTCCTTATCCTTGAAAATTTTCTCTGCTTTAGATCATAGTAGCAGGCCATTTATAGTTTGGTTCATAGTTCCAGATATAGTGTGAAAAAATGTGACACAAACTGTCAAATAGTAAAATATTTAACAAAATCTCAAGGAAGAGTTACAAAATTACTTCTTAAATCGCACAACACATCTTAAAAATATAAGCGTAAAGAACTTGTCAGCCTTTTCATTTTTCCCTCTCCTAGAATGTAATTCTTGAAAATATTTTCTTTTAAAAGTCTTAAGTGATTTTGAAAAATCCAACTGGTATTGAAAACCATTATCAGATAAATAATCTTGCAAATTATTTTCTGAAAGGTGAATTAAAATCCATGTAACAGGGAAGCGGTTCTAGCTCACTGGTTGAGTGCCTGCTTTGCATGTACGAGGTCTCACGTTCAATCCCTGGTACCTACTTTAAAAAAAATCCAAACAACATTTTTCTTCGAAAATATGATTTTTATGTGGCAATTTGAACAACCAATATTTTTCCATCATAAAACATGAAAGGTTTAGGATGTCAAAATGAGCAATTAGCATACATATATCTGAGTAACCACTGTGGTTTGGGACTATTTTACACTCGAGGGGGCCCAGTAGGAAGCAAGTTGGACAAAATCCCCACCTTCATAAAATCTATCTTGTAAGAAAGCATTCAATAAACTGATAAATATAAAAAATGTCAGGCTGTAAAGTAAAGTCTATGAAGTAAAGTAAAACACAAAGGTTATTGGGCATAGGTGATTTTTTTAGGTAGAGCAACCAGAAAAGGCATCCATGAGAAAGTGATATTTGGTTGACCTGAGGGAGCACACTATGACAATGTCTGGGAACAAGCACATCAGGCAGAGGGAATAGCACATGCAAAAACCCTGAGACAGAAACAAGCTTGACATGGTACAGAAAAAAGCAAAAAGACCATTATGACTGGGCTGAATGAATGAGAAGAGAGAGGAAGAATACAAGGTCAGAGGGATATCCAGAGGCCAGATCACATAGGGCCTCTGATTTTGTGTGATAGCAAACCTTTGGAGGGTATTGAGCTTGGAGGGATAGAATTGATTTATACCTTGAAAACATTGTTCTTACTGCTATGAGAAGAATAGATGCAAAGGTTGGAAAGAATGGAAGTAATGAGAAAAATTAGGAATGTGTAACAATACTTCTAGCTGGAATTAGGTTGGTGGAGGTGGTTAGAGGTGATTGGACTTTGGCATCTTTTTTGAAGATACCGGACCTGTGTTTTATATGCCTTTAAGACATCTAGGAGAAGGAAGAGTCGAACATGGGAATGGCACTCAGAAGAAAGCTTGGGGTTGACATTACTGTGGTAGTTGCCAGCATATGGGTGGTATTTAAGTCATGCTGGAACTGACTAGGATCACCTTGGATTGAGATCTAAGGCCCAGTATACTCTTATGTTTAGAAGTTGGGAAGAGGAGGAGCCCGTGAAGGAAGCTGAGAAAGTGTGGTCAGTAGAGTGGAAGGAGAACTAAGAGAATATAGTATCCTGACAGTCGAGTGAAGAAAGGACTTCAAGAGGTAGAGAATGATCAGCACTGCTCTCCACCTCCCTGATGAGTCATCTTCACTTTTGTCTCTTAGATCACGTATATTTATAAACAGCCCATGGCTTTAGGTATCCCTCTCCTTTTCAGCCCACACACCTGGGCTTATTTCCTTTCCCTCTCTCCCTCATTAGTCTGAACCCTGATACTACCACCTACAGAAACATCCCCTCCTTATGCCCAGGTTTCTCATAGTGCATCTCACTTTGCCCTAGTGTCAATTCAAGGTTAACCCAGGACAAGAAGTGGTATTAGGAAGAAGACATCCTCTTAAGCCTCTACTCTTTTTCCACATACCACTGCTGCCCCTGAGCCAACATTCCTGGTCCTGGCCTAATTCCTCACCCTCTTCCCACAAAGCCCATCCTGCTTATTAGTTCTTCTATTTAATGTTATTTTGGCTAATAATTATTAACCCCTTATCATTTTCCAGGAAATAGCATATATAGTCTCTGCCTTCATTCTTTATTCCTGCGCTTGATCTTTTGAGTCTGGGTTTTCCTCTGAAAGTAAATAAATTTGCATCTAGTCTCTGTACCCTCAGAAGTCTGTCCCTTGTACCATCTACATTTCCACCTCTTCAAAAATCAGCAGAAAAGCACACGGTCACCAGTCTGCTTTTAGCAAGGTTAGATGTGTATTTTCTATAGAAAGTCTTGTCCGTGAATGTTTATTAATCTCTGTAGTAAATTATGGGTTAAATGGACTTTTTGCTGGGGTATCTGGAACACACCACATCATATTAATATTGTTTCTATGAGAAAATATATTCCAAGTTAGGAATAAGCAATTTTCTAATAAACTTTCAGAATATAATCCTGAATTTACAAAATTTACAGTTTATAAACTGCTTTGTGTATTTATGTCAATCTGGCCTAATTTAAAATCTATCATATATACATAGCTATAGCTATAGATGTTTACATACGATCTATCATAGACACAATTACAAATGATGTCTATTTTTTAATTTTCTGAAATATGCAAACTAGAAATTTTATATCCAAATAAGTTGACCTATACTGCTCTTAAATAATTTTATTTAGTTAAAATTTACTGACTCATGGAATATTTTATTTCTACCTTTCACCAGTTCTCTCTCTAATCTCTCTTACTTTATAATATAATAATATATTATTTAATGAATTCAAAAGCATATCCCATTGCAGAAAAATGGTATATAGAAATTAAACATTTTAAGTTAAATATTTTGCAAAAATAAATCATTTTTCATACTTTTAAAATGATAGATTTTTTAGAATTAATGTTTTATATTTTAACATGATACACTATCAGTGTAAAACT
>PVKH010002134.1:9323-28124 GCA_004027955.1 Chaetophractus vellerosus
AGAAAGGGGGGGGGGATATGTAATAAATTAAAAATAATAATAATAAATAAAAAAAAAAAGATGTGGCTGTATTAGTCAGCCAAAGAGGTGCCTTTGCAAAATATACCAATAATTGGTTGGTCTTTATAAAGGGTATGTATTTGGGGTAGAAGCTTACAGTTACCAGGCCACAAAGCATAAGTTTCTTCCCTCACCAAAGTCCATGTGTTGGAGCAAGATAGCTGCCAACGTCTGCCAGGGCTCAGGCCTTTGGGTTCCTCTCCTGCCGGGGCTGCATTTCTCTCCGGTCTTAGCACTTCTTCTACAAGGTCAGCTGTAGACTATCAGGCAAACAGCCCTCTCCAACATCAGAACTGCATTTCAAAAATCTGCTTCTCAAATCTGCTCCCTCTGTCTTTGGTCTTGCCCTTTATACTTGAGACCACACCCACCAAGGGGTGGGGCTCAACACCCTACTGACGCAGCCCAGTCAACGCCCTAGTCATAACCCAATCATGCCCAGATGAACAGATCAGTTTACAAGCATGATTCAATTTATGTTTTTGGAATTCGTAATTAGATAAAATTGTCAAACCATTACAGTGGCCATATTGAATCAGGGTGGTTCTTATTCCAAATGACTAGAAGCCTTATAAAGAGAGGAAACTCAGATGTGGTCAATCAGAAGAAGCCAGATGTCAGCAGAAACCAGAATTCTAGCTTCTTCTAACACAACAGGGAAGAGAGATTGCCATATGACAGAGGTCTGCCATCATTAGAACTACTAACTCTGAAAGAAACTATGGCCTTGCTGACATCTTGATTTTGGACTTCAAGCCTTCAAAATTGTGAGACAAAAATGTTTGTTGTTAAGCCAACCAATTGTATTGTATTTGCCATAGCAGCTCTGGAAAACTAAAACATGGGGAAATATCCACTAAATGCCCTGGCCGCCTCGAGAAGGCAAGCCTCCGTGAGCTGGCAAGCCACCACAGGCAGGGCAAGCCATGGTGCGGTGAGTTGACTTGGCGGGATGCCACAGCAGGGGGAGACAAGCAGACACAGAAGAATGCAAAAGCAATGAACACAGCAAGAACAAGCAGCAAGGGGGGGGGGATATATAAATAAATAAAAATAAAATCTTAAAAAAAAAGAGTGGCATACTCTCAGCATTGGGTAGAACATCTGGGCAGAAGATAAATAAGGAAACAGAGAGCTTGAATAATATGATAAATGAACTAGACCTAACAGACATTTATAGAGCCTTGTACCCCAAAACAGCAGGATATACATTTTTATCAAATGCTCATGCACCCTTCTCCAGGATAGACCATATGTTGGGTCACAAAACAGGTCTCAATAAATTTAAAAAGACTGAAATTATACAAAACACTCTTTTTTTTTTTTTAAAGATTTATTTATTTTATTACATATCTCCCCTTTCCCCCCGCTGCGGCGAAGCGCCGAGACTGGTCACTGCGCAGGCGTGGCTTTCCCTGCTTGTGGGCGGCTTCTGCTTCCATTCACAGCTGGCTTTCGGTTCGCGGGTGGCTGACTGCGCTCCATTCAGGGGCTACCTGCCCTGCCCGTGGCGGCTTTTGCCCTGTCCATGGCAGTTTTTTGCCCTGCCCATGGCGGCTCTGGCCCACCCATGGCGGTATGCCATTCTCAAGGTGGTCTGCCCGCTAGGAGAGGTCCCTGGGAATCGAACCCGGGGCCTCCCATGTGGTATGCCGGTGCCCTATCCACTGGGCTATCGAGCCGGCCCCTAAAACACTCTTAATCAGTGGGTCAAAGAAGAAATTGCAAAAGAACTCAGTAAACATCTTGAGACAAATGAAAACTAGAACATAACATATCAAAATCTATAAGATGCAGCAAAGACAGTGCTGAAAGGGAAATTTATAGCCTTCAATGCTTACATTAAAAAAGAAGAAAGAGCTAAAATTGAAGACCTAACTGCACACCTGGAGGAACTAGAAAAAGAACAACAAACTAATCTCAAACCATGCTGAAGGAAAGAAATAAATATTAGAGGAGAAATAAATGAAATTGAGAACAAAAAACAATAGCGAATCAACAAAACCAAAAATTATTTCTTTGAGGAGATCACAAAATTGACAAACCCATAGTTAGACTGATAAAGAAAAAAAGAGGTTATGCAAATAAATAAAATCAGAAATGAGAGTGGGGATATTACCGCTTACGCTGCAGAAATAAGAGAGATCATAAGAGGATACCATGAACAACAGTATGCCAACAAACTAGACAATGTAGATGAGATGAACAAATTCATAGAAACACACAAACAGTCTACACTGACCTTAGAAGGAAAAGAAGACTTCAACAAACCAATAACAAGTGAAGAGATTGAAACAGTCATCAAAAACCTCCCCAAACTGAAAAGGCTAGGGCCATATGGCTTCACATGTGAATTCTACCAATAATTTAAAGAAGATCTGGGGCCGGCTGTATAGCCCAGTGGATAGTGCGCCAGTTCACCACATGGGAGGCCCTGGGTTCGGTTCCCGGGGACCTCTCCGAGCTGGCAGAAAGCCGCCATGGGCAAGGCAAAAAAACAGCCGCCACAGGCAGGGCGGAGCCACCACAGGCATGGCAAGTCACCCGTGAAGCACGGAGCCAAGCAGCTTGCAAAACACGGAGCTCTCCTGCCTGCAAAACATGGAGTGGAGCCGCCCGTGAAATGGAATGGAGCCACCCATGAGCGGGGCGAGCCGCCTGCGTGGAGGGCCAACTTGGTGCGTCACCGCAAAGACGGGGGGAGACAAGAAGCAGACATAGAAGAACATAGAAGAATGGACACAAAGCAAGAGCAAGCAGAAAGGGGGGGGGGATATGTAACAAAAAATAAATAAAGAAGGTCTAATGCCATCTTGCTCTGATTCTTCCAAAAAATGGAACAGGAGGGAATGCTGCCAAACTCACTCTATGAATCTAACATCACTCTAGTACCAAAGCCAGATAAAGATACTATGGAAAAAGGAATTACAGGCCAATTTCTCTAATGTATATAGATGTAAAAATCTCAACACTTGGTAATTGAATCTTAAAGTACATTAAAAGAATTATACACCATGATCAAGTGGGTTTTATCCCAGGTATGCAAGGATGGTTCAATATAAGAAAATCAATCAGTGTAATATACCACATTAATAAATTGAAGAAGAAAAAATTACATGATCCTCTTGATTGATGTAGAAATGGCATTTGACAAAATACAACATCCTTTCTTGATAAAAGCACTCCAAAAGATAGGAATAGAAGGAAACTTTGTCAACATGAGATGAAAACCCACAGCTAACATTGTACTCAATGGTGAAAGACTGAAAATTTCCTCCTGAGATCAGGAACAGCACAAGGATTCTCACTGTCTTCATTGTTATTCAATACTGTGCTAGAAGTTTTAGCTAGAGCAGTTAGGCAAGAAAAATAATTAAAAGGCACCCAAATAGGAAAGGAAGAGGTAAAAACTTTCACTATTTGTTAATGATATGATCCTATACCTAGAAAATCCCAAAGAATCCACACCAAAGCTACGAGTTCAGCAAAATGACAGAATACAAGATTAATATGTAAAAATCAGTAGTATTCCATATACTACTAATGAACAATCTGAGGAGGAAGTCAGGAAAAAATCCATCTACTATAGTAATTAATAGAATCAACTATTTAGGAATAAGCTTAACCAAGGGTATAAAGGACCTGTATTCAGAAAATGACAAAACATTGCTAAAAGAAACCAAAAGAAGATCTAAATAAATGGAAGGACATTCTGTGTTCAGCATTTGGAAGACTAAATATTGTTAAGATGTCAATTCTACCCATACTGATTTACAGATTCAACACACTCCCAATAAAAATTCCAACAGTCTTTTTTGCAGAAATTCTGCAGGGTTGAGATTTTAGTTTCCTTTATAACTCTGCTACTCATACAATGAGAGTCTGATCTGGTTCTCTGATATCTCAAGTCTGTGGCTGCAAGAAACAAGATTTTCTTTCAGAGCACATTAGAAACACATTATTTGTGCGCCGTTTAAGTTCCAAATTTGAAGCCTTTAGCTCATCTCTTTCTTTTGTAACTGTATCCAGAGTATCTAGGAGGAGCCAGCCAACATCATTATACCTTTTGACTCCACAAAACTCTCTTAAGGTTTTGAAAACACTCTCACCCAGATCCTTGCCTTTTATTAGCATGGAATTAGGGGAATCCAGTGATGCTATTTTGCATATCTCCATTGCCATCTCACACCATAGACTGTTAGTGGTATCTTCATTATTGGAAAGGGAGTCATTTGTACCCTTCCCTTGAGTCCAATAAGAATACAGAGCCAATTGCAAAACTCCCAGAACCACCTCAGACATCCCATGTTTAAGATTGTGTTCCTCAAGAACCACCCCACTTCTTGTACCAGCTGTATTAGGGTTCTCTGGGGAAACAGAATCAATAGGAGATATCTGTACATAGTATAAGATTTTATAAGATTCTCTTACATAGCCATGGGGATTCAGAAGTCCAGGTTCCACAGGCAGGCTGCAAACCAGGAGCTCTGATGAAAGTCCAATGACAGTCCTTGATGAGTTTCCGGGAGACGTTGGCTGTCCAAAGAGGAGCTGGGAAATTCTCTCTGAATGCTGAAATCACTTCCCCTTTTAAGGCATTCAACTGATTGGATAAAACATCACTCATTGCTGAATAGCAATCTCCCTGGTTGATCATAGATGTAATCGCCACCTATGCAGTAAACTCACTGGTGTCTAAAGCCCATAAATATCCTTGTATTACAATTAGCCTAGTGATTGCTTGACCAAACAACTGGGTACAAATACCTGGCCAAATTGACACATTAGCCTAACCATCACACTCTATTACAAGGTGTTAAGACTATGGAGATACATGGGAAAAATACAACTAATGTACGTGTATACTATAGTTAATAGTAATATTGTTATTTTTTACAGCAATGGCAAAGAAGATACTATAAAGAATTAATAATAGGGGGAGTATATGGGGATATGGGATTTTTCCTTTTGGAGTAATGAAAATGTTCTGAAATGGACTGAGATGATTACAGCCCAACTCTGATAAAACTGAGAGCCACTGAGTAAACACTTTGGATGAATTTGTACAAACCAGGGGACCGTATAACACAGTGAACCCTGTGGTGAATGATGGACTGCAGTTAACAGTACAAATATGAGAACGTTTTCTCATGAACTCTAATACACAAAACTATTACATGGTGTTAATAATAGGATGGTTTGTGGAAAAAATACACCAAATATAAGCTATGGACTATAGTAGCAGTAATATCATGACAATGTTCTTTCATGATTTGTAACTAATGTATCACAACAATATAAGGTATTGGTGATGGGGTGATGTATGGGAAAATCCTGTATGGTACACATGATTGTTCTTAAAAATTTTGAAAAAAAAGTGAGTGACTTAAAACAACAACTCTTTATTATTTTTCATGGTTCCACAAAGCATGAATACCATGAGGCAGGGGCTATTGGGGACCACCAATTAACAGACCACCACATTAATTATTCTGATACCACTTATAAAATAATCTATTCTTCCTCCACTGATTTGAAATGTTTTATTTATCATATAATAAATTCCTATTTAAATCTGAGTCTGTTTCTGGACTCTGTTTTATTAGTGTCTCTGTGTTAGCACAGCAGTATTGGCATTATAGTAGCTTTATTATTAATTTATTATTATTATTAGCATTTATTATTCAATTATATTCTCACTATTCTTTTCAAAAATACCGTACCGTAATGAAGTCCTGATACATGCAACAACATGTATGAACCCTTGAAGACTTCATGTTGAGCGAGATAAGCCAGGCAGAAAAGGATATGATCTCACTTATTTGAAATAATTAGAATGAGCACACTCACAGGGTCAGAATCTAGAATACAGGTTAGCAGAGGATGGGGTAGGGATAGGGAATGGGAAGTTAAGGTTTAAAATATACAAGGTTCTTATTTGGAATGAAGAAATATTTTGATAATGGATAGTGGTGATAGCATAACATCGTTAATGTGATTAGCAGCACTAAAATATTTATCTGAATGTGATTAAGAAGTGGAAATGTTAGATAGTATATCTGATAACTGAATAAAAATAATTTTTAAAAAATCCATGGATGTATGCTACACAAACAGTGAACCCTAAGTTAAACCATGGACTATCGTTAATAGCACAATTATAAAAATGTGCTCTCATCACTTGTAACAAATGTAACAAATGTTAATAACAGGGTGGTATATGGGAATCCTATATTTTATACATGATTATTCTGTAAATCCACAATTTCTCTAATCGAGAAAAAATGTATTGGCTTTTATTTTCTTATTTGTTTGTTATGTTTCTCCTTATAAGAACATAAACTACATGAAGGCAGGGATTTTGTCTGTTTTATTAACTGCTATGTTTTCAGTTTTCCAAACAAACAGCACATAGCAGCCATTCAATAAATATTTGTTGAATGAACAAATGGATGAATTTTAGCCATATGCCAGTGAATAGGCAATTATAGATTATTTTTAATTTTTCCATAGTACAAGCAATTCCATGTTTGCATCCTTAACTGTCTCATACATGAGTGTGATTAGTACTATGTACACATTTTCAATTTTGCTAGACTTCCAAATATTCTCCACAGTTGCTATACCTATTTACAATCCTACAATTATGAATTTCCTCTTGTATTTCCCAACTATTGATGTTAGAATTTTATTTTTGCTAATCTGTTGAGTGAAAATAGGCATTCAATTATCAACTTATATCCCTTTAATCTTAATACTAATGAGCTTCCTTTTCTGTTCCTGACATATATATGTTTACTTATAACACAGCAACATATGCACATAGCTAAAAAGAAAACAGGGCTAAAAAGATTATAACAGAAACAATAGTCCCTCACCTCCCTTCAGTCCTATTTTTGAAGCCAAACACATCAAACCAATACTCTTGGGGTTCTGGTCTTATAGCACTTTTTGCAATTTCTTCATTTAGCTCTTTCACATAGACACATACACACCTTTGCTTCCCCTCATTTTATAATCTCAATACTGTATAGTCATATTACAATTTTAACTTAAGGATCAATATTTACATTGTTCTGACTGCATTAAAATTGTTAACTGCAGAGCCACGTAGTACATACTTTTCTTTCTTGAACAGCTTTTAAGTTTTCTTGAAGAAAATAATTGCCTGTTTATCACATATATACTTTTCTATATATCTATCCTTACATTTCTCCAGTTGTTTCTTCAATTCAGTCATATGCCAGATACTAGTTTGCTTCCCCCAGTGCTCAGATATAGCAGATAAACTTGCTTTTAATCAGAGGCCTCATCCTAGAGCCCTTCATCCTCTTCCTCCAGGAAGGGGATGAAGCTACTTTCTAGGCTTCCTGCTCTCTGTCATTTGGGACTTCCATTTTCTATTCTTCTGTTTGAGAGTCTTTGTTTCCTGAACCCTATGTTTTCCACTCTCTTGATTACTTCCTCATTTCAGAGGAGCATGTCTCTAGTATCTTCCTGAGAAAGGGTGCGTAGGAAGTAAATTCTCTGAGGTCTTGGGTATCTGAAAATGTTTATTTTTGTTTTTATTTTTTTAATTTTTTATTGTTTTTTAAAATTATATATCCCCCCCTTTCTGCTTGTTCTTGCTGTGTTCATTTTTGTGTTCCTCTGTGTCTGCTTGTCTCCCTCCCGTTGCAGCGACCTGCCGAGCCAGCTCACCACGCAGTGGCCTCGCCTGCTCATGGGTGGCTTTTTGCCCTGCCCGCGGGCAGCTTTTGCCTTGCCCACAGTGGCTTGCCTTCTCAAGGTGGTCTGCCGGCTCGAAGAGGCCCCGGGAAACGAACCTGGGGCCTCTCATGTGGTAAACCGGCGCCCTACCAACTGGGCTACAGCTGGCCCCTGAAAATGTTTTTATTCTGTTCCATTGGTTCTCAATCCTGGATTCAAATTGCAATGACATGGGGGAGCCTAAAACAAAAACAAAAGCAAAAACGTTCCCAGGCCCTGCCTCATTCCCAATTGAATGAGAATTTCTGGTTCTAGGATCCAAAAGTTACCCAGTTGATTCTAATGTGATGTCAGAGTGGAGAGCCAGATTTTCCCCTCTCATACATGAAGTGGCGGTTTGGCTGCTGTAGTAGGAAGGATTCTATTGGCCCCCAAGATTCTCTCCCTCTAGTGCACATGGTCCATATAATATCCTTCCTTTGAGTGTGGGCAGGACTAGTATGATGGGATATCATTCTCATGATTAAGTTACTAATCAGCTGACTTTGAGTTAATCCACATGGAGATTATCCTGGGTGGGCCTCACTTGATCAGCCAAACTCTTTAATAAAAGGTAAAAAAAAAAAAAAAATAGCAGAGAGACATACTCCAGCTGGTCTTGAAGATAAAGCAAACTGCCATGTTTTGAGAGGAGGTGGGCACATGGCAAGGATTTCTAGGAGATGAGAGCAGTGCCCAACCGAGAGCCAACAAGAATATAATGACCTTAGTCATACAACCTCAAGGAACTGACTTCTGCCAACATATTGAATTAGGTTGGAAGGGGACCTCAAGCCCCAGATGAGACTGCAGCCCCAACTGACACCTTGATTGCAGCCTTTTGAGACCCTGAACAGGCAACCCAGCATTTCAGTGCTCAGACATCTAAACCACAGAATCTCTGACATACTAAATGGGTGTTGTGTAAGCTGCTAAGCTTGTGGTTATTTGTTACACAATGATAGAAAACTAATATACCTGGGTACAGAATTCTGGGTATAGAATCCTTACGACTTTTAGAGGCATTGCTCTATTGACTTCTAGCTTCCTATGTCACTACCATGGAATTGTATGCCATTCTTTTTTCAAAAAAATTTGTTTATTTATTTATTTCTGCCCCCCCCCATTGTTTTGCTCTTGCTGTCTACTCTCTGTGTCCATTCACTTTGTGTTCTTCTGTGTCTGCTTGTCTTCTCTTTAGGCGGCACTGGGAACTTATGCCGGGACTTCTGGAGTGGGAGAGAGATGCTCAATCTCTTGCGCCACCTCAGCTCCCTGGTCTGCTGTATCTCTCATTGTCTTTCCTCTGTGTCTCTTTTTGTTGCATCATCTTGCTGCGCCAGCTGTCTGCGTGTTCCAGCACTCCTGCGGGGGCCAGCTCTCCGCTAGGGCCAGCTCACCACACGGGCCAGCTTGCCTTCACCAGGAGGCCCTGAGAATCAAACCCTGGACCTCCTATATGGTAGATGGGAGCCCAATTGCTTGAGCCACATCTGCTTCCCCTGGAAGCCATTCTAATCCCCATATTTTCTGTTTGCATTTTGCTACATTTGCTTTGTCATTCTCTCTCTTATTCATGTGTTTATAAATAATTTTTTGAGTCATTTGAGAGTATACTTCAGACAACATATCCATTCATCCCTAAATATTGGAGTGTGTGTTTCCTAAAAGCAAAGACATTCACTTACATAACAACAGTGCAATTATAAAAATCTGGAAATTTAACAATTATATTACTTTTTATCTACAAACCATATTAAAATATCACCAATTATCCTTATAATGTCCTTTATGATATTTTTTACATGATCCAGGGTCCAATCCACTTTCATGCATTGCATTTAGTTTCCAAGTTTTTATGTCTCCTTAATCTGCAATAGATCCTTAAACTTTCTTTGTGTTTCATGCCATTGACATTTTTGAAAAGTACATGCCAGTTATTTTGTAGCATATCCCTCAGTTTGGGATCATCTGATATTTCCCATTGCTTAGGTTCAAGTTTTGCAATTTTTGGCAGGAATACTACAAAACTGTTGCTGTGTTCTACACAACACATAACATCAGGAGGCACGTGACGACAATTTGACCAATTATTGGTGATATTAATTTTGTTCACTTGGTTAAGTTGGTGTTTGCCAAATTTCTCCATTATAAAGTTATTTTTTACTTTAATAGTAAACAAGTAATAATATGAGGAAATATATTGACTATGTAATTATTCTGTTCCTAAATTACTTTCATGCACTAGTTTTAGGATTCTTTGATGATTCTTGTATCAATTGTCACCATTTTTAAATGACCTGAATCAATTACCTTATCTATTTTTAAATGACCTGTTTTTCTCACTGGGAGCATCTAGATTCTCTTCTGGTGTTCCATATTTTCTGTGATTCTGATACTAGAATTTAATGATACTGGTATAGGTCTTTCTTTACTCATAGTGCTTTATCCATAGTGGGAATTCAGTAGATCCTTTTAATCTGGAGAGTCTTCTCCTTTTGGAGATTTGATTTTGATAATTTTCTCCCTCCTATTTTCTTCTTTTCTCTTTCCTGGAAATCCTATTAGCCAAGTATTGTACCCCTTGAATTTATTGTTCTACTTTTTATTTTAAAATATTTTCTGTATTGTAAACCATCTCTTTGTATTTTCTCTTTGCTGTACTATCTGGAATTTAACAGTTGATTCCCACTCTTGAATTTTTAATCTTTATGATTATGTTTTTAATTTTCTAGACCTATTTCTTGTTATCTGACTGTTACTAAAAAATAACATCCTGTTATACCACATATGCAATATCTTCCTTTTTCTCACAGAGGAGCACAATATAATGTCTGCATGTTTTCTTTTATTCATTCTCTCATCTGGGTTGGGTTTCCCGTTTTTCCTCCCTGTTTATGTATTTATTTCAGTTTCGTATGTTGGAGGATTTCCTGAAATGCTGTCCATTTATATTTTAGAATGAGGTACTTAAAAAGCTGAGTGGGACTCTGACTGGTAGATTTCACTGTAGGGTGATCAGCTGTTGGGATCTCCAGACATTAATATTAGTTATTAGTGGTTAATTATCCTGCGGCCATTCAGTTCCTTTAGAAGGCTCCTCTAGTTTTCTGCTTGAGGGACATGTGTGAGACCCCTGGAATTTCAAGAAGGAAGAGTTTGGATTCTACCTTCTCAGGATGTAAGTTTTCACTTAAGATCCGTTTCTCCTACCCTCTCCTGTGCCTGTTGTCTCTAAGTGCAGAACTTCTCTGATTTCAGTTTTTTTCTGATAGTGATTTGGCTGTGTTGGATTAAGGAAGCGACCTGTTGTTCCAGTCACTTCATATATAGACATTTGACTACTCACTGTTTTTAGTCCTATCCCTCATCTCCACAACTAGGGCACCTGGTCCATCCATGTGTTGAGTATCTCAGGGGTTCAGTGAAGTGAATCAACATGTTTCTCTTTGGTATTTCCCTATCCAGGAACCTTATTTTAGAGTGTCCTCCTCTTTCATGTTATCATCTCTCCATCTGTTTTTCATCATCCAAAAATTTATTTCTTAATAACTGGTTCTCCTGATTGTCCTCTTTTTCATTGTGGGTTTATTTATTCTCTTCAAAAAATCCATTTAAGGTCATTTTTAGGTAAGACTTTGGAGAGAGAGGAAATAAATTTCTATGGTCTATGTGCCATCTGTTCCTGAGTATTTTTATGCTTTTATTCTTCATGATGAACTTTGTAATCAGTCTTTCATTTTATACCAACACATCTATCCAACCACACATGGGAATTTATTTAAAATTGCTTTAAAACCATGGGCTAATTTGTGGGGAACTGACATTTTAACAATATCGAGTCTTCTATTCCAGAAATTCTTAATTTATCCAAGTGTCTTGATATATTTCAGTAAATTACTATTAAATTCTTCATATAGACCTTGTATATTTCCTATTAAGTTTATTACTATATAATTGCTGGATAAATTTTGATTACTGTAGTGGACATGCCCCCACTCCAACTCCCCACATTATATTTTATAACTGATTATAGGAAAGAAAAACTGTTGATTTGTACACTTATCTTGTATCTGATCACCTTGATGCACTCCTATACATCCTGAATATGTCTACTTGGTTGTTTTATATAAATGTATATAAACATCATTTGCAAGTGTGTATCATATTTTATAGCAGAAATATGAGATGAAAGCTGTTTTACTAAGGCTGCTAAATTTATTAATAAATATTACTTTTAATTTTCTTGTAGCAATTTACTTGTAAGACTTACTTTTCTGTTTTTTTTTTTTTTTAATCCACATGAGCATCGTATTTTGGAAGTTCCTCTTGATGGAGATCTATTCATACATTTTCATTTGAGACTTATCCATAGAAAAATAAATTTGAAAAATTCTGCCTTAAAATACCCAATATTATAAATGCACAGTAACAGGCATTTAGCAGTAGCTCAACAAATGTTTATTGAATGAATGAATGCATTCAGTATGTATAGCCATCTTCTTCCCTTCAGGCTTAATTTTATAAATTTAGGCAGATAGGAAATGTTTTCCAAAAACTCCTCAAGGTGAACATTTCATAACATCCCTGGAAACCCACATTAGTACTTAACAAATCTCAATGTCAGGAAACTTCCTTACACTAAAGGCCATTTTGCTTTAGTTTAAGTCATTTCCTTTAATTCTTTTCTTAGTGCTTCTAAAGAACAGATTACCATTCCCTATGCATAAGTCTGAAAAGAACCTTTTATAGAACTAATATTTTTGATTAAGCTTTGTTTTAGAAATTCTTTCTTCCTTCCTCCACCATGATTTTATAAAATAAGGATAATTCTACCACCCAGAAAAAAAGATTTATTTATAGAAGAATTTTGGAAAAATATGTCTAACAATTTTAGAGAATGCTGATATATAAGTATAAAGATGTTTATCTTGCTCTCTTCAGAATTTTTTAAACCAATAGTTTCCAAACTTGCCAGACTTTAAAAAGCACCTGGGAAACTTAATAAAAATAACGATTTTTTTTGTCCCCATCTAAAATGTATTGAATTTTAGTCTCAGATAGTCAGGGCTTAGAAATCTGTAATAGAAAACAAACAGAAGCATGCTTGTCTTGTTCCAGATCTTAGAAGGAAAGCCTTTAGCCTTTCACCATTTTGTATTATGTTAGCTGTGGGTTTTTCATACATGTTCATTATCATGTTGAGGATGTTTCCTTCTATTCCTATCTCTCAAAGTGTTTTTATCAAGAAAGGACGCTGTCTTTTCTAGAATGCCTTTTCTACATCAATAGAGATGATCATGTGATTTTTCCCCTTCAATTTGTTAATGTGGTGTATTACATTGATTGATTTTATTATTTGAACCATTCTTGCACACCTGGGATAAAACCCACTTGATCATCTGATGTGTTGTTGGATTCAATTAGCAAGTATTTTGTTGAGGATTTTTGCATCTAAGTTCATTAGAGAGATTGGTCTGTAGTGTTCTTTTCTTGTAGTGTCTTATGTGGTTTTGGTATCAGGATGATGTTGGCATCATAAAATGAGTTAGCTAATGCTCCCTCCTCTTTAATTTTTTGGAAGAGTTTGAGCAAGATTGGTATTAGTTCTTTCCAGAATGATTGGTAGAATTCACCACTGAAGCCACCTGGTCCTGGGCTTTTTTTCTTCATTGGGAGATTTATAATGACTAATTCAATCTCATTACTTGAGATTGTTCTGTTGTGTTATTATATTTCTTCTTCCATCAATGTAGTTGCTCATGTGTTTCTAGAAATTAATCCATTTCATCGAAATTGTCCATCTTGTTGCCATACAGTTTTTAAAAGTATCTTCTTATGATATTCTATTTTTGTGTGGTCAGTGATGATATTCTCTCTTTCATTTCTGATTTAATTTATTTGCACCTTCTCTCTTTTTTCCTTTGTTAGTCTAGCTAAGGGCTTATCTGTTTTACTAATCTTCTTAAAGAACCACCTTTTAGTTTTGTTAATTCTTCCTAATGTTTTTATATTCTCAATTTCATTTAATTCTGCTCTAATCTTTGTTATTTCTTTCCTTCTGCTTGCTTTGGGATTAGTTTGTTGTTCTTTTTGTAGTTCCTCCAGGTATACAGTTAGGTCTTTGATTTTAGCTCTTCTTTTTTTAATGTAGGCATTTTAGGACTATAAATTTCCCTCTCAGCACTGCTTTATCTGCATCCCATAAATTTAGATATGTTTTGTTCTCATTTTCATTCACTTCGAGGTAGTTAATGATTTCTCTTTCAATTTCTTTTTTGATCCACTGATTGCTTAACTTCCATATATCGGTACCTGTTCTGGTTCTCGGGTCCTTACTAATTTCCAGCTTCATTCCATTGTGGTCAGAGAAATTGCTTTGTATAATTTCAGCCTTTCTAAATTTGTTGAGACTTCAACTATGACCTAGCATGTTCTTCTGCCCCCTTCCCTTCTCTTTTCCCTATGGGATGCTCATAATGCTTATATTTGTGCATTTCATGTTATCATTCAATTCCCTGAGTCCTGATGAATTTTTTCCTTTTTTATCTTTTGGCTATCTGTTCTACTATCTGTGTGGTTTTGAATGTTCTAATTTTGGCATTTTGCTAATTCTTTCCACTGCCTGTTCAAATTTGCTGTTATGTGCTTCTAGTATATTTTTAATTTCTTGCATTGTGCCTATCATCACTGTAAGATCTGTTATCTTTTTATGCATATTTAAAATTTTTTCTGTATGTTCCCCCACTGTCTTCTTTATACGCTTTAAGTCTTGTTTCATTACATTGAGTTGATTAAGGATATTTGTTTGGACATCCTTGATTATTTGTTCAACATTGTGTGTCTTCTCCTGCTTTTTAGTTTGTTCATTAGACTGGGCCATGACTTCTTGTTTCTTAGTATGGCTTGTAATTTTTTACTGATGTTTAGGCATCTGTATTTCTTGATGGGCTTATTTAGTTGTTTGGTTTCTCTTCCTAGTCTGGGGTTTTATTCTCATTTGGTTTATGTTGTGTCCTTTTTAACACTTGGTTCCACTCATTCTATATCTTTGTAATTGCCCCCTGTATTAGTCAGCCACAGGGGTGCCTTTTGAAATATACCAAAAATTGGTTGGTCTTTATAAAGGGTATTTATTTGGGGTAGAAGCTTACAGTTACCAGGCCACAAAGCATAAATTTCTTCCCTCACCAAAGTCCACGTGTTGGAGCAAGACAGCTGCCGACGTCTCCAGTGTTCACGCTTCTGGGTTCTTCTGTTCCCGGGGCTGCGTTTCTCTCCGGGCTTAGCTTCTGTTTCCTCCACAAGTTCAGCTGCAGACCATGAGGCTCTCCACACTTTTGCATCTCTCCACAAGGCCATCTGTAGATTATCGGGTGAACGGCTCACTTGTCTTCTCCTGGAGCGCTCCTTTCCGACATCAGAACTGCTTCTCTAATCTGCTTCTCCAATCTGCTGCCTTGCCTTTATACTTGAGACCACACCCACCAAGGGGCGGGGCTCAATGCCCTCCTGACGTGGTCCAGTTAACACCCTAATCATAAACCAATCATACCCAGATGAACAGATCAGTTTACAAGCATGATTCAATTTGTATTTTTGGAATTCATAATTAAATAAAACTGTTAAACCATTACACCCCCCTTGCTCCTCTCTCCCCCTGAACTGGCTAGGTGCCAGACCCCACACCTGGTCACCCAGTGGCTTTCCTCACTCCCAGAGCTGGCTGGGTGATTGTCTACTGGCCAGATCACCTTCCCAATTTCCCTCTTCCTTGGAGCCTACTGGGCTTCCCCTCTCCAGCTGCCCTCTCCAACTGCCCTGCAGTCCCACAGCTTTTCATCCCAGACAAGCGTGCCTACCTTCCTGCAGTTTCTGGAGGAGTGCAGCCTGCTATTCCCTACTCTGCAATCTTGCCATTTCAATATTATTTACTTTTGAGCCATAGCATATAGTATGATTATTTACTTTTTACCTTCTCTGGAGTTAAAATTATCCCATATTTTCATTTGTTTCATTTTCTGTGCACCTATTGCTAACTGTTTCCACACTCAGTCAACTATATACATGGTCAATCTATCAGGTATTTTATCTCTTCCCTTCCTTTTCCCCTTGGAGCCCTCAATTCTCCTTCAATTTAGGCTGTTTTCAGCCTAAATCAACAAACACAGCTACACAATTGTTGTCCTTGAAACTATATACCTTTCCTGGGTTAAATTCTTTGCTTCCTGCATTTCATGTTGTTTTCTTTATTTGCTCCCTCATTTTAATGGAGCACATTAGCTACA
This sequence comes from Chaetophractus vellerosus, assembly GCA_004027955.1. Classification (NCBI taxonomy): domain Eukaryota; kingdom Metazoa; phylum Chordata; class Mammalia; order Cingulata; family Chlamyphoridae; genus Chaetophractus; species Chaetophractus vellerosus. The sequence goes on from PVKH010002134.1 coordinate 25,421, forward strand.
AGTTTTCTAAGAAGGTAGTTACCTAAGAAAGGTAGCATGAGTCATAAAATTTTGACACTTGTATGTCTGAAAATTTATTTAGTTGTCACTATTGATTAATAGTTTAGCTGAATATAGAATTCAGATAGAAAATTATATTGAGAATTTTGAAGGCATTGCCTCATTGTCTTCTAGATGGAATGTTATTGTCGAAAAGTCCCATGTCATTCTACTACTGATCTTTTGTACATGGTGTTATGCTTTAGCTTGAATCATTTTTCACTTATTTTGCTAGGCAGTAGGGGAGCATTTTATGAAGTTGAAGATTTGTGTCCTTTAGTCTGGGGGGAAATTTTCTTTTAATTATTTCCCCCTTATTATTTTCTTTGTTCTCTCTTCCTGAAACTCTAATTAGTTGGGAGTTATAGTTTCTGGATTGAAACTTAATTTTCCTTCCCATTTGTCTTATATTAACCTTCTTGAACTTTTTGTCAATTTTTCTCAACTTTACCTTTTAATGCTTCTATTGAATTTTTTATTTTGATGGTCATGCTTTGATCATATTTTAAATTTACTACAGCTTTCTTTCTTGTGTTGTGTTTTTAAAGTATGTCCAAAATTCTTTGATGCTCCCATCAAAAGGTGGAGCCTAACAACCCTCTTATTGAGTGTGGACTGGGTTAGTGTAAGTTAGAGGTTCTCAGAGTAACTTTATACTGTTTTCCTTGAATTTTCCTGTTCTAAAAGTTGTATGATGGACAAACCAAGAATCCAAAAGACAATATTAAGAAAATCTACTTTTTTGTGTGTGTGTGTAAAGCAAGTGGATTCAATGTTGAGTCAGCCTGCTAGTGGTTTTCAGGTAAAGACAAAGGTCAAATGGGATCTTTGTAGGCCCCATCATTTACTGTCTGTGACTTTGAATGAATTAGTTAAGAGTCTTTGTTTCCCCATTTGTAAATTGGGAATATTAATAGTACCTACCATTGGTTTGGATTGTTATAAAGATTTATTTTTTAAGATTTATTTTTTATTTATTACATATGCCCCCCTTTTCTGCTTGTTCTTGCTGTGTTCATTCTTGTGTTCTTCTGTGTCTGCTTGTCCCCTCCCCCCCCCACCTGGTGCGGAAACCCACTGAGTCTGCTCACCACGCGGCGGCTTGCCCTACTCGTGGCGGCTTTGCCCTGCCCACGGCGGCTTGCCTTCTCAAGGCGGTCTGCCTGCTCGAGGAGGCCCCAGGAACCAAACCTGGGGCCTCCTATGTGGTAAACTGGTGCCCTACCAACTGGGCTACAGCCGGCCCCTTGTTATAAAGATTTAATGAGATAAAATAATACCCAACATAGTGTCCCTTTTCTTTTTCCTCTTCTTCCTCTCTCTTCCCTTCTTCTTACCCTTCTATTTCTCCTTCTTTTTCTTCTACTCCTTATTCTCATTCTCTGGCTTCTCCTCCTTTCCCTCCTTTCCCCCCACCTCCTCTTTCTCCTTAATACTGGTGTTATATAACAGTATATGACATAATCATGAAACTGAATCTATCTTGGACAGACATCTGGTTCTTAGGCAGTTTCATAGGTCTTATCTGTATGCTATTATACCAAACAATAAAATATTAGCACGTATATTAGTAAGGCATAACAAGATCTCTAATAAGAAACTGTATTTTTTATAATACTGAAATCATCCAACGAATTTTTATAGATTTTATAGATTTTACAGTTTCTGTGCCAGAAACTGTGTCAGGTATTAGCTATACAAAAATCTGACACACTACTTATAATCTAGTGGAGGAGATAGTCAAATATAACATAACACAGAACTAACCACTACAGGCATTTTTAGAATGCTATGGGAGCATAGAAGCAAGGACTCAGATATCTTTATGGTCACAGAAAGCTTGGCATAAGAGTAAGCACCTGAAAGGTGTGGTGTGTGTGTGTACACGCGGGCGCGCGTGTGTGCTGTGGGCATCATTCCAGGTATATAGAACAACATATGCAAAACTACAGAGGTATGAGAGTGCACGTAATGATTGGAGACTAGCAAGTAGCTAAACGTAAAAACTGAGAATTTACCATGAATCAAAGTTATGTAGTAAACACTGGGTCTTCAAAGACCAAACAGTTTCTGTTTGCATAAAACAAGCAAATGAAATCTGCACATTGAATCTGAGAATTAAAAATTCAACATAGAGCAGGTACTCTCATAACATTTTGTTGTACATTTGTGTGAAAAACCTGTCAATGTTTGTTGAGTGAAGGAATACATAAGAATAAATCTTGAAGAATGTCTAGGAGTTCTATGTGATAAGGGTTTAATATCTAGAATATATAAAGGACTCCTACAACTCAACAACAAAAAGCAAACAACAAAATTTAAAAACAGGGAAAAGGACCCCACCATCTCAAGATGGCAGAGTGAGATGCTTCAGGGTTCTGCCCCCACCCCCAGAAGCTTTGAACAACCAGCAATAACTGACAGAAACATCTTTCTCAAAACTCCAAAAAACAGTTAAAGGACTGCAGTAACAGGGTGAGTATAGAATCAAGATTCAAAAAAAAGACTACTTAAAAGTGGTAAGATCTCGTGGAGCCCTGACTGGCCACCCCGCCCCAACCCCTCGCTGGCTCAGTGCAGAACTGGCCCACACTCCTGGTGTAGATCCCAGGTCCTGTTACTGGAGGGAGCAGAGTAAGCCTTGTGCACATAATGGAAGCACGTA